>JAFIRS010004111.1:0-100318 GCA_018342105.1 Gonioctena quinquepunctata
TTTTTAAAATACTTCAATAATATATTGATTTATTGCCAGAGTTTGATTTTATTGAAATACTGCATTAATTGTCACAACTTCAAGTATTGTAGTTATGAGTGAGTGGTCTTTATAAGTTCACTGATTCTCCAAGGAACTAGTATCTGAATATGCATTTAATCATTTCATTTTGTATTATTTGTAATGGGTTCAGGTTTATTTTTTATTTTGCAGTTCCCCATATTGTTATAAGATATTGCAATTCTGAGTAAAAAGGATAAAGATAAGATATGTTTTAAATATTTAAGAGGAAAAAAGTCTCATATCCTATATAATATTCCACTCATTGATGATAGGTGATGTCTCATGATTTCAATGTGCTTACTAAAAATAACACTAGATATTTAATTTTGGTATACTTTATGTTTTCAGGGCCAAATTTAAGTAATATTTTAGTTACAAACATAACAGAACTTTAGTCAACAGAATAACAACAAATGAACAAATAGAATAAAATTTAATTTGTCGTAAGTGTATAAGCATTCATGGATATTATGATAATGTTATTTTTCAACTGATTTCCATTGCGAAAAAAGAAGGGAGAAAATCGAGTTTTTATCTCTGACTGCCTATATCTCAGGAAGTAATTGAGAGCACTGCCTTTTGACTTCGTAAGTACCACAAAACGATAACTCTCAAATTTTGGATTGATGCGGCTGATACTTGATTGAAATCCATATAAAAGTAAACAAAAGGCACTCACTTCACTAAATGATGTTCACTAAACTGGGTTTACAAAACCAAGACTACAACAGCTATACAATAGCTAGATAATCTCCACTTGAAAAGCTATTGTATAGCGAGAATCGTGTGGTGGTTTTGTAAACACAGTTTAATGAAGTGAGTGTCTTTTGATTACTCTCAAACCTAGTGCGGTTTGAGAGTTATCGTTTGGTGGTACTTACGAAAACGCAGTGTTCTTAACGAAAAATTACCAAAATATCCTGAAGTAACTTCCTGTGTCTGTTTGTTACACTAGTTTCCTGTGTCTCTGGCACAAACATTTTTGAGTACTTAATAATAAATTTCGATTTACATACAGTGTCACACATAAAGTTCGCAACATATGGAAGTTTTTTTTATTAATAGATATATTGAAAACTTTACTTCGCAGTAAGTTTGTGCATGAAAAATGAATGAAAAACAGCCTCTTTCCTTTTGTCATGTGCTACTCTAAACCTGTCAAATTTTACATTTTTTTCGAAAATCCTCAAGAAATCAGTTTTTTTGGAAATTTCGAAAAATGCCAAAGGAAAAAGTTGCTCAGTTTCCAATTTTATACCTTTGGACTCTCTACTGTCACTTCGCCTTTTTTCGAACGAAACATGATTCAAATTTCATAATTTTGATGAATACGAGACTTCAATGTCATATCTTGCCCAAAAAATACCTACATTGGCCTGTTACCAGAAAGAAAAAAAAATGCCCCTCCAGAAATTCGTCTTTGTTGTTGCAAAGTTCATCTAGTTTTTTCATTTCATTGTGAAACTGATTCGGATTTTCAATGTATGGACTCTAATATGTCAGTAATCGAATAAATGAAATTTCCTTTCATTCTTATCACACTAATATTTTTTCTATGGGATTATCTGAAACAATAAGTATATGAGCACAGACCATTTGCAAGTAAAGAACATTTAGGGAATACCATTCGGGAGTGTTGTGCTAACATAAATCCCCTGATTATTAAAAATTCCACAAAGTCTGTGAATGAAGGACTATAATTTGTATAGATCGGGAAGGACGGCATACTGAATGATGAATTCGGGTTCTTTATAAGATTATTGAGATAAAGCAATGAATGTTGCGATGTTTTGTTGTGAATTTGGTTATAGTTATTTTGGTGTAATGTTTCTTACACATCTAATGGTGTAAATTAGGAATATAAGATTTATGAAATCAATTCAAAAAACGTTGCGAAAAATTATTATTTGCTCGAAAATTACATCTAACAGTTTACATCCAACAGTCACACTGTTGGGTGTAAACTACATCAAAATATTTCGAACACATCTGCAGCTAACGGGATACAAATCCGATAAAAAAAATCGAGTGTAATAAGAATGAAGAGAAATTCGTGAATTCGGTTACTGACATATTTACGTCCATACATTGGGAATCCGAATCAGTTTCACAATGAAATGAAAAAACTAGATGAACTTTGCAACAACGAAGACGAATTTCTGGAGGTGCATTTTTTTTTTCTGGTAACAAGCCAATGAGGTATTTTTTGGGCAAGATATGACATTGAAGTCTCGTATTCATCAAAATTATGAAATTTGAATCATGTTTCGTTTGAATCGGTAGAGTGAAAGATTCGAAAAATTAAAAAAATTGGAAAAAAGTCGAAGTGGCAGTAGAGAGTCCAAATATGGAGCAAAGGTATAAAATCGGAAATTGAGCAACTTTTTCCTTTGGCATTTTTCGAAATTAAAAAAAAAACAGATTTTTTGAAGATTTTCGAAAAAAATGTCAAATTTGACAGGTTTAGAGTAGCACACGACAAAAGGAAAGAGGCTGTTTTTTATTCATTTTTCAAGCACAAACTAACTGCGAAGTATAAAGTATGTTCTAGTTTGCTTGCAAAAAAAACTTTTTAACTTTTTCGAAGTTCCTGGACAGCTTAGTGAAGTCATCGGGAATTATTCTTATGAATTATTTTGAAGAAATGTTACACATTATTTGTGAATGTTCGAATTGAAAATAAAACTAACAAAAGCAGTTTTTTGTATTTCATTTAAAACAAGCAACATGGTGTGAAAATGTGTCCTTATCACCTAGATATTCCTGTATAGTCACTCTCTTTCCATACTGTATGAATAATGAATAATCTTCGGTATGTTGAATAATATCCGTTTTTTATCTTCTCAAGTCTTTTTTTTTTCTTTTTTTCTTCAGAACTCTTTTCGGAGGTTTTCGTTTTCTTGTCATCACACGATACAGGTACATTTTGGAAAGGGATTGTATTTTTCTTCAAGATCCCAAGAGCCCGACGGCCTGTCTATAGACTCACTCATACCTAGATTACTCTACACCAGTATTACAGTACAACGGGATCATTTTGCACAACAGTCACATTGAGGTACACAACAATAATGATTTGAACTAGAATCACTCATTTTTTCACTCGAGGACGTACAATAGTCAACAGAATATCCACCAGGTAAACCAGAATTTCATTGAATGTCAACAATCATAAGAGATGTGTACAACGGCTAAAATCATATGAACATTAATGTTTCAAAAAATAAACAATGTGTCCTTATCACCTAGATATACATAAATAGTCACTTTTTTTCCATACTGTATGAATGATTTTCGGTATGTTGAATAATATCTCTTTGTACTTTTCTTAACTCTCTTTTCTTTCCTCGCAACTCTATTTGAAGGTTCTTTTTCACTTTTTTCTTGGCCACAGACGATACGGGAAGATTTTGGGAAGGGACTGTATCTTCAAGAGCCCATCGTCTGTCTATAGACTCGCTCAATCCTAGATTAGTTTGCATCAGAACGTTACGTTCATTTTCTCATGGAAAATGATGAAAACTTATTCCAGTACAACGGTATCGTTTTGCGAAGAGTCACATTGAGGTTCACAACAATAATTATTTGAACTCGAATCAGTCATTTTTTCACTCGAGGACGTACAATAGTCCATCAGGTAAACAAGAATTTCATTATATGTCAACAATCACAAGAGATGCGACTTTAGGTATACAATGATATAAACATTAGGTTTAAAAAGTAAACAATGTATAGTGTTGAAGTTGTTCAAAATGGGCCTTCAAAATGAACCTGACCATATATTTACATATCAACCAACAGGGCAAGTTAAATGGAAGCTTGTAAAAATAGAAAAATAATCTGTATATAATTAATTTTTAAATAATTTAGTGTAGCTAATAAATTAATTTTTAGACAAAAAAACTGAATATCTGCTATGCAATGAGAGGATGTCGATTTCACATTACGTATGTGAAAAAATATTTTCAAATAGATTGAAGGTATATATGTGTAATAATCGGAGCATTTTTTCCATAAATAGACAAATAGGTATTACTCTCATTTACTAATAAACATTTTTGAAATTGTTGAACAATATCTGCAATAGAATTTGGTCACCAAAATTTTTCACTCTCTCGTAATAATAATTCTCCAGTATAATAAAATATTTTTATTGGAGCAATGAAAAAAATTTAATGATTATATATCATATATTCGAAGCAACCGAATGCAAACTTTGGCTCATCTTTAATTCAGATTATATAATATATGTCTGTATAAGCATATAAATAATACATTTTTTACTTCTTTCTGCAATACAAAAAAAAAACATTTTCGATTGAATATTAGATAATTCGGAACCTCTACGACTACTTTGAAAAAACTTTTGCAGAAACAGTCATATCACAACCTCAGATTTCTTCCATTGAAAAAATAAAAAGGTGCAATTGAAAAAATAAGGTTTGGTCACTTCCGTAAAGGAAATTTTAAACCACTATCTTCAAAAACAATTTGAAATTCATACTGAGACTTCAAGAACTTTTATAATGTTTATTGGATATAAAAGTGGACGTTCGGGTGTAGTATGACGATTCATATGTAGGTGAATGATTATGAGGACAGTCTAAAAATATATACCGAATAAGTAAATTTAAATCGAGGACAGTATAACAATTCATATTCTATGAATAACTATCTCTTCGAGGTCAGTATAAAGTATAAATCGTATACAGTGTAAATGTTATACTGTCCCCGATGTTACACTTGGGCATACATATATATATATATATATATATATATATATATTGTTTACAATGGGAAATTTATTATTTAGAGATTTGTTCACAATGGTGAGTTTCTCATTCATATAGAAAATAAAGCAATTCGAGAAAGATCAGAAATATTTAGTCTCTGTCATCTTGAAAATCCGGTATGTCTCACAACTGTAGGACGGATTTATCGAAAAATGTTGGCCTCGTGATCTGTGGAAAATAAATTGAACACAAAATATGCTAAATGAATTAAAACCTAATGTATTATTAGCAGTAACTGATAATCCGAGAAGTAGTCTTGCAGCTGTATCTTCCATAACAGGCGAGAATAAAACCTCAGCCAATAGAATATTATTGAAACATAAATATTGTAACGAACCTAGGCCGGACCTGTCGCCTCACGCGTTGCCATCGACAGCGATGAGATCATCCCCGGAGATATTCGAGAACCATCCAGTCGCTCTTCCGCGGAAAACAACGGTCAATATTGGAAACAATTGGAACATGCCGCCGCCAACTGCCAGAATTCGAAAGATCGGGAATTCTGTAACGGAGATAAATAGACAGCCCTCAAGTCTCACGGACAGTCTGAACGAGCCCATACGATCGAGCTATACAGTGGCGTAGTAATATAAATTAAGTTGTAGATTAAGTGTGAAATAAATTATTAAAACCAAGTTAAGTTTATTTACGTTACAATTGGTGTCGGAAGTGAGATTTTGAAAATAAACAAGTGATCGTGGAGTGGATAGTCAGAAAAATGAATTGATAGACCTTTTTGTACGCCCAAAATAGACAGTGGCCCGGTTTTCGCGAAGTGGACAATTGTGCGTGGAAATATAAACTGATACGCTGTTCGCGTGAAACAGACAATAGACTGGTGGCCCGTGGAAAAGAATTCGCGAAGTGAATTTTTAACAAACTGATAAACTTTTCGTGTAAAACAGACTGATACCTCGTCAAAGACAAAATGTGTTCAAGAAAAGTGCCTTGCGGATTTGAAGGTAGCGGAATTGAAACAGGAATGGAGGAAAGGGAACTGGAAACAACAGGTAAAAGCAAGTACTCCAGGAAAGACTTGCAGAAGGACTTATACAAGAAGGTGAGGACCCCGAAACATTTTTATTCGAAGTTCCCGGAGGCGATTTAAGTTTGGTAATGAATAAACTGGAAGAAAATTCAAGAAGCCTGGAAGAAAGTGCTAAAAATCTGGAAGAGAAGCTTGAAGAAAATTCTAGAAATCTGGAAGAGAAGCTTCAAGAAAATTCTAGAAATCTGGAAGAGAAGCTTCTAGAAAATTCAAGAAGCCTGGAAGAAAATGCAAGAAGCCTGGAAGAGAAGTTCCTGGAAAACACAGAAGGCCTAAAAAAGAATTGTGTGGTGTGGCTAAATATGAACACGGAGATAGAAACAGAAGGAAGGAATAAAAGGAGCAAATGAACACGGAGGTAGATAAAATAAAGGAAACGATCAGTAAGCTGGAAAAACGAATTAATAGTGCGCCCTCCACAGAGATGGTTAACGAAAATGCAATGCTGGACTTGAGTTTGAACTTGGATAAAGTTCAAGAGGGTATAAAAGATGTCAAGGTCATTTCTGAAATAGGGAAGCTTTCCATGAAGCCGCCTCAATTCGACGGAAAAACTCCATGGGAAAATTACCGCCGACAGTTTGAAGCAGCGGCCAAAGCAAATGGATGGAATGCGGGGAAAGAGCTGTAGCACTAACACTTGCATTACGTGGAGAAGCGACGAATATCTACAAACTCTTACCGCCCAAGAACAGGAGGACTATGATCAGCTGATTAAACATCTAGAATTACGATATGGCCAGGCCCATTTGGAACACGTATACCACTCCCAACTGAAAAATCGCTGCCAGAAATCGGGCGAATCCTTACAAGAATTCGAAGCTGACATTGCACGCTTGGTTCGTTTCGCATATCCAGCCACACCGGAAAATGTAATGGAGCGATTAGCGGTTCAGGCATTCTTGGATGGACTCCGTGACCAAGAAACCAGACAAGCGTTGACACTAGCTCGTCCAACACATCTCGTAGACGCACTGGCACGCGCTTTGGAATTTGAGGCAGCAAAGCAATCCTGCAAAAACCAAAGTAAAGTTCGAAGTATTGAAGAAGACCCACAGGAGCATGCTGACTTGGAAGCTGCCATAAGAAAAGTGATGAAGGAAGTTTTGCCTGAGAAAAGACAGATAAGATGCTGGAATTGTGGCAAAATTGGACATGTGCGTAGCAAATGTCCAACATTCGAAAACACGACTCCGATGCAGGAAAACTGAAGAAGGTCGACGAGAAGGGGCAATCGTCGGCCTGTGTCCAGCAAGCCCCGGTTAACAACGCATATGTCGCTATCCTGAAACGACAGAACAGAGGTGTTTTCGTAGACGGTCTCATCAATAACGAGCCTTGCACCATGCTGCTAGATACAGGTGCGACTAGGACAATTCTCGGACCTTCCTTTGCCAGAACACCGGAACGAATTGAACCGACAACTTGGAAGCTACGCACAGCAACAGGGGAGCCAGCTACTGTATATGGCGAGCTACCGATTGAAATAATTTTGGGTGGCACTAAAGTGAAACATCAGGCACTTGTAGCGGACATCGAAGACGATGCAATCATCGGAATGGACATCATGAATTCCAGAGGGTTTGAATTGGATTTCAAAGACGGCGTCCTACGTGTCAACGGAGAAGAGCTGGTACTTCATGGGAGAAGTGAAGAGTTGATCCGTGTGCTGTTGGCTGAAGATGTAAGCGTACCTGAGAGGGCTGAAACCATCCTGGAGGCTCGCCTGGACGGAAGTGCGAGCAGTGGAGACGTGATGATGTTCGAGCCCAAACTTCATGATGAGAAAATTGGACGAGGGATTGCCCTAGGGAAAACCCTGTTACGTGCTGAAAAATTTGTACCGGTAAGGGTCATGAATGTCAATTACTTTCCAGTGACCTTAAAGAAAGGAACAATTTTAGGGCACTGCTCGTCAGTTTCATCTGTGATCCGGGCGTACGAGGTACGATTAGCCAACCCAACAACTTGGACCACAGAACTAGAAAAATTGGTTGCCATCTCTTCCAAAGACATAAAACCAGCTCAACAGCCCAAACTAAGAGATTTAGTCAAAAAGTAACTAGACATCTTCGATACCGGACAAGGAAAAGGGGGTCGAACTAATGTGGTCCAGCACAAGATTGATACTGGGGGTGCCCGACCGATCCGGCAATCAGCGAGAAGACTTCCTCTTGCCAAGAAGGAAGAGGCTGACAAAATAGTCAGCGATATGGGAAAAGAAGGAGTTATCAAACCATCTGACAGTCCCTGGTCCTCTCCAGTCGTACTGGTGAAGGAAAAGGATGGATCGACACGCTTTTGTGTAGACTATCGCCAACTTAATAATGTCACGAAGAAGGACAGTTACCCTCTCCCGAGAATAGATGACACCCTAGACACGTTGGCTGGTTCCACGATTTTCTCGACCCTTGATCTGAAGAGTGGATACTGGCAAGTAGAACTGGCTCAGGAAGATCGAGAAAAGACTGCTTTTACCATCGGCTCAGGATTGTGGCAGTCCACCGTTATGCCATTCGGGCTCTGTAATGCTCCCGCCACATTCGAAAGATTGATGGAAACAGTACTGAAGGGACTCTCATGGAACACGTGTCTAGTGTATCTCGACGACATAATTGTGGTCGGCAGATCGTTTGAGGACCACGTGAAAAACTTGGAGGAAGTGTTCCTGCGACTGAGGAACTCCGGATTGAAGCTGAGCCCTAAGAAATGCCATCTGTTCCAAAAAGAAGTACGATACCTCGGCCACGTTGTCTCTGGGGAAGGAGTAGCAGTGGATGACCAGAAGATCAAAGCTGTTAAGGATTGGCCCATCCCAAAGACATTCACCAACTTCGAAGTTTCCTTGGTTTATGCACATACTATCGCCGATATGTGCTGGGATTCGCCAACATCGCTAAACCACTGACCAAGCTCACGGAAGGCCAAACAAAGTTCCAGTGGTCCGAAGAATGTCAAGACTCATTCAGGAAGCTGAAAGGAGCTTTGATCAACGCACCTATACTGAGCTATCCCTACCCAAAGGGAAAATCATTTTGGATACGGACGCCAGCAACGTGGGACTTGGAGCTGTCCTATCTCAGATCCAGGAGGGACAGGAGAAGGTCATTGGTTATTTCAGCAAGACGCTTAGCAAACCAGAGCGCAATTACTGTGTCACCAGGCGAGAGCTGTTAGCTGTTGTAAAGGGAGTGGAACACTTCTACAAGTACGTGTATGGAAGAAGATTCCTGTTGAGAACTGACCATGCAGCTCTCAAATGGCTCTTACAGTTCAAAAATCCTGAGGGTCAAGTAGCACGTTGGATCGAGAGACTCCAAGAATTCGATTTCGAGATCGAACATCGAGCCGGAACTAGCCATAAGAATGCAGATGCCTTGTCGCGAAGACAATGTCCAGATGATTGCTCACATTGCCGACGAGCAGAAGAGAAAGAAGCAACACTTTGTAGAACCGCGGCAATGGATGACAACTGGAATGACAGCAAGATCCAGAAAGACCAAGAGAGAGACCCCGACCTTGGCTTAGTCGTCAGCTGGAAGAAGGGCAATCGAAGACCATCATGGCAGGAAGTCGCAGGTTACTCGCCGGCTGTTAAGTCCTATTGGGCACAATGGAACTCTCTTATTCTGGACAATGGGATCCTGAAACGGGTGTTGGAAGCCGATATTGGTGGAGAAGACAGACGCCAAATAATTGTTCCCAGGAACAGAAGAGAGGAAGTGCTGCGGGAAATCCATGATGGAGTCGCCGGAGGACATCTGGGAGTGACGAAGACCCTGCAGAAAGTGAGGCAACGGTTTTACTGGGCCAATTGTCAAGCTGACGTCCAGGACTGGTGCAGAAAGTGCGCTGTATGCGCTGCTAGCAATGGACCTCGAATACGACCCAAGGCCCCGATGCGTCAGTACAACGTAGGCAGCCCGTTCGAGAGAATCGCCATTGACATCGCCGGCCCGTTTCCCGTATCCGACCACGGGAATAAATACATCCTTGTGGCAATGGACTACTTCAGTAAGTGGGCGGAAGCCTATGCCCTGCCCAACCAGGAAGCCATCACCGTCGCCGACGTCTTGGTGAAAGAATGGATATGTCGATTCGGTATTCCAATGGAGCTGCACTCGGATCAAGGCAGAAATTTCGAATCCAACCTTTTCCAAGAAATATGTCTACTGCTGAACATCCGCAAGACAAGAACCACGGCCCTACATCCGCAGTCCGATGGAATGGTGGAACGGATGAACAGGACGATCAACCGCCACTTGTCCAAGGTTGTCTCTGAGAGATCAAAGAGACTGGGACCAGTATCTTCATTTGTTCCTGATGGCCTATCGATCCGCAGTACACGAGTCAACCGGTGAAACTCCTGCTAGTATTTTAATGGGCCGAGAACTGCGACTGCCTTGTGACCTGAAGTTTGAGATACCGCCAGGACAAGACACTGCGGGAGAGGACTACGTCAGCAAAATTCGGCAGAGAATGGACGACATCCACGAACGAGTCCGGTTGAACATCCAGAGTGCCAGCGATAAAATGAAGAAGACCTATGACATCAAGGCCGACGCTGGAGGATTTAAGGTTGATGACCTGGTTTGGCTGTACAACCCCAAACGTCGTCGTGGACTATCACCAAAGTTGCGGAACTCGTGGGAAGGCCCGTATAAAATCGTGAAAAGGATAAACGACCTTGTGTACCGAATCCATAAGCCACCCCAGGTTGGCCCCTTACGCTGGAAGCCATGACCAAGTTCGCACCCTCAAGCCACCGGAGGATGATATGACGTTCGAGAAGTTTATGTCCTTGTATTCAAACGGGCAGAAAGTTCTACATGGGGTTACTAGAGAGGAGTCACGAGACCTTTTCGAGGTGCCTGCTGACTACGCACTAGCGCACTGTGTGGCAGAAGATCTTCGAATGTCTAGGGGCATCGCCGTAGTGTTCTCCAAGAAATTTGGTCAACTCCAAACACTGCGGGAGCAGAATCCAGAAGTTGGTGGGGTGCTACAGTTGAAGAAAGGCCAGAGAAACATCTACTACCTAGCTACCAAGAGGCATTCCCAAGATAAACCGTCCTATGAAAATGTCCGGAAGAGTCTCACCAAACTAAGAGATACTATGGTGGACCAGAATCTGGTGGATCTAGCAATTCCAAAATTATCCTGTGGTATTGATGGGTTGGACTGGAGAGTCATAAGAAGTATGCTGGAGGCGATATTCAGATCCAGCGGCGTCAAGATTTTGGTTTGCTGTAACCCTCTTCCACGACCGATCATGAAGACCGTGGAGTGTTACTTCCATCGAACTTCACGGTGCAGATATGGGGAGTCATGCAGATATCGTCACACTCCAAGGATGAAATTTCGGGACGAAATATCTTTAAGAAGGGGGCAATGTAACGAACCTAGGCCGGACCTGTCGCCTCACGCGTTGCCATCGACAGCGATGAGATCATCCCCGGAGATATTCGAGAACCATCCAGTCGCTCTTCCGCGGAAAACAACGGTCAATATTGGAAACAATTGGAACATGCCTTCGCCAACTGCCAGAGTTCGAAAGATCGGGAATTCTGTAACGGAGATAAATAGACAGCCCTCAAGTCTCACGGACAGTCTGAACGAGCCCATACGATCGAGCTATACAGTGGCGTAGTAATATAAATTAAGTTGTAGATTAAGTGTGAAATAAATTATTAAAACCAAGTTAAGTTTATTTACGTTACAATATCACCCTTATAGGTCCAAATTTATACATAACTTGAAAGAAGGATATTACCAACTGAGATTTGAAATCTGCGCATGGGTACAAGGAGATATAGAAGAATATAGACAGTTTGCAAAGTATGTGTGAGGCAAGTTTCACCTCAAATGAAGTAGTAAGTTCGCAAAATTGCTGGTGGTGGACCGAAGAAAATCCAAAATAGAATGCAAGGACCAATATTCCTTTGAAACAAAAGTTCGGTGGGGCATTTTCAATAACAAATTAATTGGTCCATGCTTTTTTCGGGAATATGAACAGTGAAATGTTTTTATATATTTTGATGTTTGAGATAGAGCCAATTAATCAATTCTCACAGCAAGAAGGACGGTTCCAGCTCGGAGCATCGTGTCATAGTGTCAGTAACAGGCGCAAGAAGCTCCTAAATAAATACAGGATTAAAAATATTTTTTTTATTTTTCATAAAAAATTTCATTCGAAGCCTACCAGCGCGTGTCGTACTCGACAAAAGTCGGGCGAAATTTGCATAATTATTCAGATCTAGCTCGACTTTAGTAATCGATCGACTTCAGCGAGTCAAAAAGTCAATAAGCCGTTTAGTAATACTATTATTATTCCTGTGGAGAGAAATTCTGCCACTGGGATCGATTGCTGGAATAGCATCGTTTTATATTGGATTCTATTGGGATTATTTACGTTGAAGCTGTTTTTCTGATTGGAAACTTGGGAGTTATCACCACTATTTGCTTTTCACTTGGGAATTTTAAGGATCCATAGCCGTTTATTTGATCGCCGAAGTTCTGGGAATAATACTTGCATTGGTGTGGCGGACAACAAGTCAACTAAAAAAGAATTTCGAGACAAATTCATCGGAACGAGGAGGGCGTTTTGAACGAGCTGAAGTAGGAGCTACCTGGAGGCTGCTAAATAAGTTTATGAGTTTTTACCTAGTTCTCATCCCATCCATCCTATCCTTGCCGTACTTGTCGCCGTGATAATTGGTTGAAGCCGGTTGGTATAACAAACAGCCAAGTACGAGGTCACTGAGATTGGATGTTTGCTCACGGAAAGTCATACATGCATGATTCTAATCTCACGACTATAAATCGTTGCCACCCCAGCGTGGGTTAGGCCACAAAGCTATCGTGGGTAGAGAGCTGAGTGGGTAGGCGTGAAATCGAACTTAGAATACTGTGTTTCGTAGGTCTAGGGAATCGATACAGTGTCCGATGGGTCCGAGTTAGGATGACAACTCGATGCAGAGGTCTTGCACTGAAGTAGTAGTATTATATGATTTACAGAATTCTGCTAGGGAATCGTGAACCGAGTTTAGGGCTGGAACCCCGAAAGTCAATTATAGATATCAAAAAATCTGTTTTATTAATAATATTTGGAACTTGTGAATAATATTTGTTATTCTAAGTATTTTCTTCGAACACAATAGTTTGAAAACTTCATAGTCTTTTGGACTCAGAAATTTTTCGTATAAAAATTTGTACATTTACCTTTGTAAACTGGAAGAAATATCGTTGTACTTTTTATAGCTAGTGTTGCAAAAATTTCAGTTATTGAAATTTTTCTGAGATAAAAAATTATATAATTTTAAATAACGTCCCTGATAAAATTAAGATACATGTATGTATTGTTGATTTGGAGTCTCTTTTTATTTTGATATAAACCAAATAGTGAATTTGAGTTTGTCATGTTGGAAAACAACGAAAAATCTACTCTTACATATTTACCAACTCAGGGAGGAGTTCTGGCTTCGACACTTGAATTGCCCACGATGGCTAGCCGGAGCAAATCGAAAAATTATAGAAATGTGCCAAGCCTAGAACATTTACAATAGAGAGACATTGATTAAAAAATATCTCGATGACGAATTGGAGAGTAAATGGATTGTTATATACTCATATCCATGGCCAGCAAGGTCTACCGATCTCACTGCTTAAGATTTTTTCTATGGGGGTACCTCAAGGAAAAAGTGTATGCTTGAAGACCATTTCAAAATATCCATTAATTAGAAAATGTTATTGGGGAGTGTTGTGACACTATACCGAAATCTCTTTGAAAAAATGCCAATAAGGAATTTTGTGCATGAATAATAAAAATTTGGTTGATGTGGAAATCTAAGGATTTAATGATTGATTATTCAAGTTTCTGAACGTTTTTGTGATTTGGTTTTTCTTTATGTTCAATACAAAAATCAGAATTACCCATTTAAGGTAACACTGATGCTTGAAGTGATCGTGAACGTACATATTTGTATAATTTAATTGTTTAGCTTCTAGTATTTTGAACTTGGACATGTTAGAAATGTCAATCCGCTCTATTCACGACGACTTAAACCTGTTTTTTTCCATTGTGCGTTTAGCCCCATTTTCTGTTAGTTGATTTTGTCTATATGGTGTTGGTAAATTTCAGTCCTAGTCTATACCGATATTAATAATCTACCAGGTTGCACTAGAGTACTTTTTTCGTATTGCCCTTCGATTTCTCAAGTGCAACATAAATTCAAGTCAATTTAAAAATGACACACCTGCTTCAGCGCATGATGATTTTTGGTACTCCCATTCAAGCAAATCTTGTACTAACTAATCCGTATCCGCGCGCATGCTCAAGGAAATGTTTCGAGTCATTTTGTCTCGATACATAGGGCACTGAGCTGACGTTTTTTGTTGCGAACGCTTCGCAACAATGTGTCAGCCAGTGGGCTTCGGCATGTGGGATTTTGATGGCGAACGCGTAATGTGAAACGTTTCGACGTGTTTCAAAACTCAAAACGATTCATAATATCGCATCCAGTCAGCGGCCGGTCCTTACCAGTTGCCTCCACATATAATTATACATGGTTTCTTGATAACATGCTAATATTTAAGGAGGATATTTTCCATTTTGGGAAAAAAATTAGGACATATGAACATATGTCCTAAATTCTCAACTTTTGAACTACAGGGTGCTAAAATTTTAAGTACAAAAATATTTTTTTATGATAACTTTGGTATTATCCTAGGATATTTTTGTGAAACGTAGTACGCATCTTCAATGCATCAAAAGGCATGTTCTGTATAGTTTTACCTATATCAATTGCAGAAGCATAAAAAAGTCTTGCGGCGAAATCCTGTGAGCAGCAGTGGCGGAGATAACTAATTTTATTTAGATATTTTAATATCCTAAAACGTATTTCGATCGGCACACATCAAGACCACAGACGCTACTGGTTTTTAATCTTTTAGAGCTATTGAAACACAAATATAACGCGTGATTTATGACCTCCCATCGTATAGACACACCTGCAAGCATTGATGTCCGACTTGATTGGCCCAGACGAATCGGTTGTAGAACAGACAGCAGGCACTCAAGTCCACGTTGACCAGCGGGCTCTTTGTGCCGACGGAGACTGTATACAAGTAGTACAGATTATTTTCGTTCCGTTTCTTCGCATATACGCTCGTGTTAGTTTTTATTTGCTCCCCATAGAAACAGCTTCTGCGATTGATATTGGATGGACTATACTATATGATTTTTTATTCTAGCCAGTGGCATTCGTGCGGGATTTGCACTGAATCATTTTAAAGAAAAGTGATACGCTACTGCCTTTTCTCAAAGTAAAATTTATTTTTGAAATCCCCATTGTTGTCTGAGCAAATCTGGTCTTCTGATTTTCAATGAACGGTTTTCGCATAAAAAAATATAATTTATTCATTTTTACGTTGTTATGAAATTAGGTATTATCAAGGATTTAAAACGTATCTAGTAGGTAAGAAGCAGTTGTCTACCTAGTCTAGTTGTCACGTATTTGACTCATCAAAATCATCAATATTATTAAAAAAACATGATTCATTTTACGAATTCTGAGTATGCAGATATGCACTACATGTATGGGCTTGCTGATAGTAACGCAATTGAAGCCAGGCGGTTGTATCAAGACCGCTTTCCAAAAAGAAAAATTCCTGATTCACCAACATTCTTAAACATTCATGGAAGGTTGTGCGAAAAGGGAAGTTTCGAACCAGACAATCATCTAAAAGGAGTACAACGTACCAGAAATTGAGGTAGTGGTTTTGAATTCAATTGAGGAAGATCCTGGATTAAGTACACGAAAAATTGGAACAATTCGAATATCTCACATAGTCTGTTTGAGGAAATTCCTCTTTTTATTATATCCCTACCTAAGCGGGTTCAGGCGCTCCTCCCGCGCGATTGTGCAACTATCCCTTACGGATCAACTTTTGACAATGGTTTCTTCAAAAAGGGTATGAAAATCTATTATTTCATATTGAAAGTTTATTCAACGATGATGCCAATTTTTCCAGAAATGCCATCCAAAACTTTTACAATAATCATTTTTGGGCCGAAGAAAACCCACATGCAATCTTGGAATCCCGTCACCAGGAGCAGTTTCCGTCTGGCATATGCGGTGATTATTCAATTGGGCTCTATTTTCTTCATGTGAGGTTGAATGGGCATAATTATCGGCAGTTTCTCGAAGAAGAATAGCCAGCTTTGATGAAAGATGTTCTCATTTCAGTGAGAAATCGACTCTGGTTTATGTACGACGGGGCGCCAGCGCACTTCAGTGGTCTGGCGCGCGAATATCCAAACCAAAATTACAACAATCGCTGGATAGGTCGCGGAGGACGACAGGCATGGCAATACAGGTCCCCGGACCTGAATAGTTTAGATTATTTTCTGTGGGGTCAACTTAAAACATTGGTTTACAGCACACCAATTCATACTGAAGAGTAGTTGAGATATCGCATCATAATTTCTTGCGAAACTATTAGAAACAGTCCCAGCATTTTCCACAGAGTTCGTGAGTCCGTGAGAAAAATAGCAGAGGCATGCATATTTGCAGGAGGTTCACATTTTGAACATCTGATTTGATTTATTTCTTTGTGCGTACAGGGTAATTTTGTGTTAACATTCCAAAATGTATGTAAATAACTTCAATTTTATAATTTCCTCATTTAAAAATTTTGGTCTACCGAGATGCAATGAATGAATTTTTTTCATGCGAAAAAAAATCAAACGAAAAAAAATTGGGAGAAACAAATGAGTTTGCTCAGAAAGAAGTGAGTTTAAAAAAAAATATTTCTACTTTGAGGAAATGATTCGGTGCAAATCTCGCACGAACTCTACTGGCCAGAATAAAAAATTATGTTGTACAACAGAAAATGCCTTTTGATGCATAGAAGATGCGTACTACGTTTCATAAAAATATCTAGGGTCATACCAAAGGTATCATGAAAAATTTTTTTTTCTTAAAATTTAAGTACCACGTAGTTCAAAAGTTAACACTTTCAGGACATATGTTCATATGAAGTTACTTTCTCGAAATGGATCCAAGAATAATCTCCTCAAATATCAAATATTAGCATGTTATCAAGAAACACCCTGTAGAATGGAAGGCTCCAATCCGACTAAAACATGAAGAAGACTCTGTAGGAATTATTGTTATTCAGTTTTTGATATGGTTGTTTCTCGCATTCACATATTTTGTTTTGTATCCTATTTGTTCATGAAATGAAATAAATACTGATGAAATACTGATGAATATTAATATTAAAAATTAAATATATTTTTCAGAATAGCAAATTTCACCTTGGACTTTTTTAACAATTTGGATGACTGGTCAACACCGATAAAATAAATAGTCTCATGGTATTCAGCAAACGTTTGTAGTTTGCCATAGTACACTGTATTGAGTTCAAAGCCAAAAAAGACCACAGGGGAGCTTGTTACGCTTTCCGCGGGAGATTGGTCTCTTCGAATTGAACTCGCCCTTCCTTCTTGTCGTCCCAAGTTGGATACAGCATTTTTTCGATTGTGAATAATGAAACATTGCGAACGAGGCTCGGGAGAAATCGCTTTTAAGCGACATCAGAGACGGACTGGTCTTCAGGCTCCAACGTCTTGTACTCTAGTAAACATGTGCCTTTTGGCTCAAATTTTTTTATTTGCCTCGGAAAATTATGATCGAGGTGTCATTCGATTCGTCATCGCATCTAGGAATTTTTTGAAAAATTTGGAGTGGCGGTTGCAAATATTTTTTTAACCACTTGTTATGAAAATTAAGGAACTATTTTTTTTAATCATTATTCATCTTGCTCTTCGATATCTGAATTTTATTTTTTATATTTATTAAAATTTTATTTGTTCATGCAATAAACAATTTGTTATAAACAATTGAATTTTTTATTTATATTTTTTGTTTTTGCTCTAAAAAATACAACAAAAACAGCCCAGTATCAGTTTTTGGAAAAAAAATGGTTTTTCGATTTTTTATTTAATCTTAAGTATTCTCGATATTCAAACTTACCTTTCGCGCCTGCTTTTCTTTATTTATTATTAATATTACTTATAAACTATTTTCAGATACAACAAATTCATCTCGTTTTTTTTTCTAAGTTAGCTACTCAACAAATTCATAACCAAACTAAAGCTCTAACTTAATTATTTATATGATTTTTGAACTAGGATTCAATAATTATCCAAAAATACTCGGTCATTGTTCTTAATTACATCTAGACAAATTGTGACATCAAAGATTTCGATAACAATGACTGAAATTTCTAACAATTAGTATGGAAATGAACTTGGTTTGTTCATGAATGGATGTAATTTATAACTCTTCATAATATTCAAGTGATTTTCCAAAAAGAAATTAACATTTATGAAGAAATTCATATTTTAATGTGAACAAAAAATCCCGAAAAATTTTGCCCAATACATTCTTATCAATAGCTGCTAATTGCTTTATAAATCTAAGGTTACAGCCTCAGCTGGAGCTCAATTTGTTCATTAACTAATGCAGAATGAAAAAGATATAGTAACTTTTGTCGAATCTGTTATAGTTAATGAGATATTCCGATTTTAAAAGCAAAAAAAAATTGTTTCCTTTAATTTTTAAAAATAATTGCAAAAAAATTATATAAATAATCAAGTCAGAACTTTAGTTTGGTTATAAATTTGTTAAGTAGCTAATTTAGAAAAAAAAAGTCGAGATGAATTTGTTGTATCTGCAATAGTTAATAAGTAATATTAATAATAAATAAAGAAAAGCAGGCGCGAAAGTTTGAATATACGAGAATACTTAAGATTAAATAAAAAATCGAAAAACCAATTTTTTTCCAAAAACTGATACTGGGCTGTTTTTGTTGTATTTTTTAGAGCAAAAAAAAAAATATAAATGAAAAATTGAATTGTTTATAACAAATTGTTTATTGCATAAACACATGTTCACCTCCTACGAGAGATGAAGATGGGTTGCGGAAACTTAGGTGGCTACCTCCAAGTGGTATCGCTGGATAACGGGGTTGACAAGGAAAATCCAGTGGGAATGACCAGAAATGGTCAAAACTTGCGGATCTCTAAGTCAATCTCAAACCAAATGCCACCACAACATGGCTTAATCCAAGGCGTTAAGCGACCCGTGCCGAGGGATGGATGATACCTGAGCCAGTCAGGTATCACAACGGAGCCTCTGGGATACATGGCGACCTCCCAGAGTAATCTGCCTTACACCTGCGCAGGGGGCACCGCAGGTGTGGACGACCCTTTCCCCTACACTCGTGGGAACGAAATGGAAACCACACAGAAAAACAACCCTGGGGAACTTCCAGTTGAAGAAGACCCAACACCGATAGCGGGTATGGAAGTCGAGGAGATTCCAGTTGAATCACACTTGGCACCAGAAACCGTAAACCCAACCGAGGAGGGATCAGCAGATGGTCGAACACCTACTGAGAAACTCCCGGAAACAGAGTGGATTCCAAAGCCATTTGGTAAAATGGAAACCAAAAGATTCTTCAGCTCATCAAAACCCAGGACATGGGGATAGATACTGAAGAATGGCTTGTCATCAAGAGACAAGAGGAGGCCTCGGGTCTAACTCTTGTCTTTCAATCTTCGACTGTGACGCCCTAAGTAGTAGGCGACACAGAACCTTTGGAGAGATTAGCCCGGAAACAGGCATGAATCCGAAGAACCTTATCAACAGGCTTCTAAACCTAATTAAAGGCACAAACCTGTTTGAATGAGGAACCACTGACGACAGAGTGATACAATAGACCCCAGCTGGTCGCAGTGTCAAGGGAAGCTAAGTGCCAACCCCGTCTCTGGCTCGTCAGCTTCCAAACAACCAACCAACCATAAACAAATGCGTTTTTAAGCAATAAAATTTTTTTTTTAAGAAACGATTTATTTTTCAAATCATTATTTTATCAAGATTATGTAAACAAAAATTTTGATTATCTTATAAACAACGCATTTGTTAATAACAATTTTTCAAACAATATGGGATCAGAATTATTAAAAATCATTTTCAAGTAGCTTATGATCATAAGAAAACGTATCAATAGCAATATGAAAAAACAATTTTTTTCAATGTTTAATCGAGGTTGATCATTTTTAACTTAAGTAAATTGTTAATAACAAAGTGGAAATTAATAACTTTTTCATTTTCCCAACAGGAATCTATTCTATAGCCTTTGTAAAATAGCTCCACGAAAGGAAAACATCCCAGATTTATAGTTCAACAATTATCGCACTTTCAATGTTGATGTTTGTGCTACAAAAAATTGTTAATTAATTAAGGGATAACCAATTGAAAAATCGCGATAAAAATTTTTGATCGGCGGATTATTGTTCATTGATCTATTCTGTAGGTGCCTGAATTTTTTAAGTTCTTAATTTTCATATTTAATGACTTCAAATAATATTTTTTTATTAAAGGTCCGAAGTGGGCGGAGCTTACGCAAGCGAGAGTTCCCGTTTTCGGCCGTATTTTCAACCCTCTAGAAAAATTATAAATATTGGTCCTAGAGTTCCGAGAGATGGGACTTTTTTTTTAATTTCTTCTTCTTTTTGGATCATTTTCCAAATTTCTAAAATTTTGAATTTTTTTGAGATATTACTAAATTGTAATTTTTGCAAGCGCCACTCCAAATTTCTCAAAAAGTTTCCAGATGCGATGACGAATCGAATGACACCTCGAACATAATTTTCTGAGGCGAATAAATTTTTTTTAACTAAAAGGCACATGTTGACTAGAGTATTGTGTGTTAATGACACGATGGCCTTCTCTCGAACTTCCAGGGAATCTGCTTAAAGCAATGTTCCAATATCCAATTTATTTTCGCCACCAACGGACTAACGCCACATACTGATACAATGATAAGCCCGTATGGTTGATTAAGTACGTTGACAAACTTCGGGAAGTGATTCTTTGGAAGATTTCTGGACGGAAAGTTCATATAAACATATGTCCCAAACGGCTTGGTTTTTGAGGTACAGGGTGATCAAAATAATTTTTTTTCGAGAGTTTTTGGAGTTTACTTCGACATTTTCGACAATAATCAATTCAAATTAGGCGAGTACAATCCATTCGACAGTGTGCACGATACAAAATAATTAATATCTCAAATAATTCACAGGGTCCTCCTTTTTTAAGAGTCAAGCCTTGTTCAACACTTTAGAATTTTTTGCTCTGCCTCCACTGACAGAGATGAGAAAGGAATATCTAATGTTCTTTCATTTGAAATATTTTTGTTCTCCTGAAGTTTTGCATTTACTTGTACGGTTCGGAAGCTATAAGTATGAAAATATTAATGCAAACTTCCAGTATCGCATAACATAACGAAATTTGAGAGTAAACATTCTCACAAACTTCGAGGGGTGATTTTTGAAAGATTTAAGGACGAAAAGTTCATATAAAATATGTCCCAAATAGCTTGGTTTTCGAGGTACAGGGTGATCAAAATACTCTTGAAAAAAAAAAATTGATCACCCTGTATTCGAGAACCAAGCTATTTGGACATATGTTTATATGAACTTTTCAAGAATCACCTCCCGTATTTGTCGACGTACTAATTAACACCTTGTATTCTTTCAAAGGTGATATCCTGACACCTATGGCTGTTTGACGATATTTCCATTCTGAAAATATTTTAGGACTCATTTCATCTGACCAAATGCACTCTCATGATTTTAACGTTCAAGAAAATGTCATAGTTCACAGCGTGGTCAACAGATTCAGTTCACGCAATTTTACTGTCTCCATTGTCAACAAATCAATGAAAAACTCCGACCTTATCTATCGATGCAGGTGAATGAGTCTCTATAAGACGATTCATCACCGATCGCAGCATGTGTTTTATGGAAAACGATCTGCGTTTTTCTAATAGATTGAATCCAGCTGAGCGGATGCTCATCAGAAAAACACAAAGGATGAACTATTTCCGTCCGGAACATGATGAATTTTCCATTTTTCTTCGTGTTATTGCTGCATTGCCTGAATCGCCTTTCGGTGAGGAGGAAGTTTTCATATTAGTTATGGTATGTTTTTTAGAATTTTGAATACAGTTAAAGGGGAAGGTACGAAATCGTTAACAAATATTGATAGTTTTAAAGGGCTCAGAAAACATAACATTTTTACAAGCTATAATTTAGTTTCACCTGTACCGGTGTCTGTCTGTCTGTGTGATTGTCTGTAATCAAATCTTGCAAGTTAAATTTGACCCTCTTCTAATCGTCCTATTGATTTGAAATTTGGGAGGTGCACATAATTCCGCTGACAATGCATTATGAAATTTTCGATAGGAAAAAAAAATGGATTCTCCATTATGGTGGACAATTTTTGTGATTATGGTCCGATTCTATTCAAAATTGGTATCTATGGGTTTTCGGGGTCGACATCATTATTATTTTGTCAAAATTCGAAAATTCAATATGGTGGCTCAAAAATGGCGGACGAGTTTTGTGATTATGGTCCGATTCTATTCAAAATTGGTATGTAGGGGTTTTTAGGGAAGATTTTTTATACAAGCTTTCATTTCCAGTTCCACCTGTCCCACTGTCTGTCTGTAATCAAATCTTGCAAGTTAAATTTAACCCACTTCTAATCGTTCGATTGATTTGAAATTTGGCAGGTGTACATAATTCCGGTGACAATGCATTATAAAATTGTTAGGGAAAAACAAAATGGCGGCTTAATATGGCGAATAATTTTTGTGATTATGGTCCGATTCTATTCAAAATTGGTATCTAGGGGTTTCCGGGGTCGGAGATTATGATTGTTTTTTGCCAAAATTCAAAAATAAATTTGATAGTAATTCTTGAACTGGTTATTCAACATCATAAATACTAAAAAATTAATAAATGAAAAAAAACTATACAAATGCACTAAAAAGGAAAATATAATTTCTTTCATTGTTTGATCTAGGTTATTCTGTGAGAAACAGATTCAAAAGCTTGCCGCGGATACAAAATGGTGATTTTGCGCAGAAAGATTTTGAATCTGTTACTCACAGAATAACCTAGATCAAACAATAAAATATTTTTTTTCCTTTTTAGTGCATTTGTATAAATAAAACTTCTTTCATTATTTTTATAATTTTTTTTATGAATTGGAGTTATCCTCTTATGATTCAACATCAATTTTCAGCATATTCCTCGGGGTGTGAAAACCTCCTAATTATAGTAGCAAACTATTTTGTTTGTCTTCCAGATCAATTTCCATGGGCTCAGACCCCCACCCAGAAAAAATATGTCGGGAAACCAATATACGTAGCTCATAATGAAGGGTTTATATTCTTCTTGGACCAAACCTTCTGTGACATCATAGCTGAATGCCAGACCCTCTGACTTTTTTTCCCGAATCGGTTTTTAAATTCATATGAGAGGTGTATTATTGAGGACTCTCGAATGTATAAATCCTACATCAAAACCATGAGAGAATTAATTCCATGAGTTAATCAAATCTATTTCAATTCGTTTATTAACATACATTATTGTAAAATGACCGCAAGGAAGCTCCCCAAACACAATATGTGGGAACAATGATTGTGAGGATTTCAGGGAAAGTTGCTCGGTACAACCCCATTGAATGAGCTGATTTACATACCACTCATTCCAATGAATGCTTATCAGAGTGCATGAGAATGTAATATTTCTATTCGTATGACAAGAACCATCAAGTACCAGTGAATATATATATATATATATATATACATACATATATAAATATATATATAAATATATACATATATATATATATGTAGAAATTTGTGGAAAGCAGTCAATGGTAGACCAATTAATACGATTTCTTCGTTTTAATGTCGAACTTTCGAAAAATTTTATTTTCTTCTTCAAGACGTAACAACATGAAATTCAGAAAAAAAAATACACAAAAAGAAACATCGGTGTTACAATTTAGAACTATCGAACAGTCACGAAAATATCCCCTTATACATATATATATATATATATATATATATATATATATATATATATATATACATATATATATATATATATATATATATATATATATATATATATATATAATATATGATGCATCAGATTATTGATAGTGACATCTATAATCTGTCGTGAAGTTTTAAACCTAATATTGAATTTTAAAACACGAGTTTCTTGCACTTTAACAGGTCACTAACAATTTGTTAGAAGGCCTACCACGATATCAATAGTCACTTTCATGCGTTTAACGCAAACATCATTCTCGATATATATATATATATATATATATATATATATATATATATATATATATATATATATATAATTATGATACTGCTATAATTTTTTTTATTGTTTCCAGTATTTTAGATTTTTATTATTTTTAATTTTTATTATTTTATTTTATCAATAACCAGTCATCATATTTGTTATTTGTTATGATACGTTTGATTAATGATTTATTGTTATTTGAATTGAATAAAAATTCCGTTATCTACTTTTTACAGTCCTTATATCTTTTGAACTACGAAAGTAAGCTCTTCTGTACTTCAAGGCGATTTTGTAGGCTAGTATTTGAATGATTAAAAAAATGTTGGTTTCAATCATTAACATTAATTGTTCATGAAATCACGATTTATTTCAATAATGTCAACTTCATCATGTATTCTGCGGTGTTTAACACATACTTGTTAATACATACTCGAGATATACAGTTTTTTTGTGAAATCATCCATTGTCTGTTTTTTCAGCTATTTTTATAAAAAATAATATACCGTAATTTTAGAAAACTCAATAACTAAGATAAAAAAAACGACACTTTGTTGCAAATAATTGTGTTTGTAATTTTTAGTAGTTTCAGAAAAAAAAATATAAGGAGATTCAGAATTAGTATATAACAAATTGTTAATTCAATAAAAAAATAAATTTTAATAATAATTCTATTGAGAAATGTCAATTATGATTTTTAAAGAAAAAAAATTCTTAACTAATGGAAATATGAAAAAAAATATTATAAACAATAAGATTTTTTTTCAAGAAAATAATTATTTTCGGACAACAAAATGGCAAAAAATATCTAAAATATTAAACTTATCAATTTGTTTTTCAATAATTTAAAAACAAATATCCTAAAAATTGTTTTTCAACTTCAATGAAATGCCTCCGTTTGATGCAAAAACAGCAATAGCAAAACAAATGGATGAAAAAATTATATATTCTTATTATTTTTCATTTTTTATTAACTTAAAAAAATTATAATAAACCAAATAAACAACTTTTAAAAACTTTCATAATGTGATCTTGTTAATTATATATATATTAGGACTCCAAGAAGCAAACATTTTTTAGAGCTATTATTTTAACATTTATGCCGTTTTTCATGAAAAATAAGGACTAATTATCAAATGCCTAACTTGTTGAAAAATAAACTTACATTTTTTTTTCTAACGTGATCTTGTATTTTTAAGTGTTGAAAACACACCATAATCTATTAAAATTTTTGAATTCATATTCAATAACATAAAAAAAAAAATTTGTGTGGTCTCCTCTCTTTAGAGACGGCGCGCGCATGCTGTGGCGGTCTCGCAGAGCCCTATTTCTATTTTCAGCGTTAAATTAAAATTATAAATAATGGAGAAAGAGTTCCGGGAGTCAGGACTTTTTTATTGAAAATTTCCTCTTCTTCAAGAATCCCAAAAAACTGAACCCTTTCTTTTATTGTTTTTTTTTTATAACAATTGCAATCAGAATGGCATATACAGAGTGGCCACTTTTTTAATGGGATTGTATTGGTAACTTTTAAACCATAAGAGTTAGAAGGTCGGTCAAATGGAGAAAAAGTTGGATTCATAGAAGCATTGTCAAGCAGTTCAAACAAATCGGGATTATCAGGGCCGGTTATTGAGATATCATAAGAAAAGTAAATTCTGTCATTTTGATTTTTCTTTTTTTCCCACTTTATTTCGAATATTATCAAAAAATGTCACGAGAATTTTTTATTCGACAGTAAATTATCCTTAATTTGACCTAATCAGATTTCGTATCCAACGTTTCGTACGCTCTGGGCTATCCTCAACCTCATTTTTTTCAATACGGACCTGCATATTTTATGACACTTTTCGAAATAACTTTTAACGCTGAATTCAACGATATATCATACACTGTCATTCAAAGTTGATTTTCAGGTGATTTTGACCCTTATCCAAATTTCTTTGGGTCGGATCTGTATTACATTTAGGTACCTTTAGTTTGATTAACAACATGCAATACATTTCGATAAGAAAATCAACTCACTCATCTTAACTGAATGGAACGTAACAGAATCAAAGCAAGAAACAAGTAATAATTATTTACAAATTTCAAGAGGTGAAAAACCTAATTCATAATAATTAAACGAAACTATCATTTAATGAAAGAAAAATCAAATGATAATTCGAAAGTAAATGATGAACATTAATGAAGTAAGTGTTCGAAATGTCCACCATTTTGTTAAATGCACTTTGTGGTTCTGGAACCCATACTTCTTATACATTTGCTTATTTCGTCTCCTTGAATACCTTCCAATACATTCTCAATCTTCTCGCGAAGAATCTCTATTGTCGGGTTCGTAGTTTCATAAATTTTATTCTTGAGATATCCCCACAAATGAAAATCCAGCGGATTCAAATCCGGAGATCTGGCAGGCCATGCTACTGGACCTCTTGTTCCAATCCATGAATCGGGAAAAGTTCGATTTAGATAGTCTGTGACTATTCTTGAGTTGTGTGGACCACATCCGTCTTGTTGGAACCATGGACTATCACGCCGATACCGTATAGGAAGATCATCCAACATTTCTTCTATAATTTCTACATATTTTGCTCCGGTTAGGTTGCCGTCGATAAAATAGGGTCCCAGTAATTTATTATTCAACAAACCGCACCATATGTTCAAAGAAAAACGATATTGATGTCTAATTCCATGAATTAAGTGAGGATTTTCTGTGGCATAATAATGTTTGTTCCTTCGATTGAACATGCCAGAATTTGTGAATGTCGTTTTGTCTCCCCAAATGATATTGTGCGCAAAATTGTTGTTATTCCGCACCTTCCGTTGAAACCAATTACAGAATTGCAACCTTCTCTCAGGATCATTGCGATATAGTTTTTGCACGGCTTGGTATTTATAGTCATGGTATCCGTGTCTCTTGAGAATTTTATTAACAGCACTTTTTGATAAATTGCATTCACTGGCCATAGTTCCTATTCCTGGATTCATTCGAATTTGGGCCAGAACATTGATGTCATTGATAGGCTCGTTTCGTCGTACATAAGGACCTCTAGGTTTGATGAATGAATTATGTGCAAGTAACGTTGTAGATAAACGTCGAAACATTTTAATATTTGGTGTTGTTCTTTCAGGATATAATTCACCATACCTTTGTTGTGCTTTGAACGAATTTCTATCTAGTTTTATGTACACTTCGTACATATCTCTATTCTCTTCATTTGTGTATCTTACCATATCGAATGAGTTAAATTGAAATTACTCAGAAAAGTATTTAATGACAAGTTCTTGTGACACAATAATAAACGAAGTGACAAATAATATGACATTTCTTGTTATGTTCTTTTTTATCCACGGCCTACTACTTGAAAATAATACATTCAATAAACCTAGAGTTGTGTGTATGTAAGAAAAACAAGTCTATCAACGATATCAATGTTCTGACCCAAATTCAATTGAACCCAGAAAAAAAATCGAGAACTGTGGCCAGTGAATGCAATTTATCAAAAACTGCTGTTAATAAAGTAGTCAAGAGACGCGAATACAATGATTTTAAATTTGAATACCAAGCCTTGCAAAAATTATATCGTAATTATCTCAAAATAAAGTTTGATTCTGTAATTTGTTTCAACGGAACAAATGACAAATCCAACAATAATGATTCCTCGCGAGAAGATTGAGAATGTATTGGAAAGTATTCAAGGAGACGAAATAAGCAAATGTATAAGAAGTATGGGTTCCAGAACCGCAAAGTGCATTTTACAAAATGGTGGACATTTCGAACACTTACTCCATAATGTTCATCATTTACTTTCGAATAATCATTTGATTTTTCTTTCATTAAATGACAGTTTCGTTTAATTATTATGAATTAGGTTTTTCACCACTTGAAATTTGTAAATAATTATTAGTTGTTTCTTGCTTTGATTCTGTCACGTTCTATTCAGTTGAAGATGAGTAAGTTGATTTTCTTATCGAAATGTATTGCATGTTGTTAATTAAACTAAAGGTATCTAAATGTAATACAGATCCGACCCAAAGAAATTTAGATAAGGGTCAAAATTACCTGAAAATCAACTTTGAATGACATTGTTGATATATCGTTGAATTTAACGTCAAAAGTTATATCGAAAAGTGTCATAAAATATGCAGGTCCGTATTGAAAAAAATGAGGTTGAGGGTGGCCCAGAGCGTACGAAACGTTGGATACAAAATATGATTATGTCAAAATGAGATAATTCACTGTCGAATAAAAAACTCCCGTGACATTTTTTGATAATATTCGAAATAAAGTGGGAAAAAAAGAAAAATCAAAATGAAAGAATTAACTTTTCTTATGATATCTCAATAACCGGCCCTGATAATCTCGATTTGTTCGAACTGTTCGACAATGCTTCTATGAATGCAACTTTTTCTCCATTTGACCGACCTTCTAACTCTTATGGTTTAAAAGTTACCAATACATTCCCATTAAAAAAGTGGCCACTCTGTATATGAATACATTTAAACTTTCGAACTGATGGTATTTTTGGGTTCTGGGGGTTATGATCGGCGAAGATGAATCAGAAATGAAATTAAGTGTACCAAAAAATCCCCATCGTCTTCTTATTTTTGGGTACCTGTTACATGAACTATTATTCAATATACTTGTCTAGCGTGACTGTATTTTTCAATGACGTATCTCCACGAGATTATTATTCCATATGCCGGAGAATATGTGGTTTCATAAGATTATTACTTGGGAGCTATATGTGTCTATCGTTGAGTACAAACCTCTCTGAGCTGAATGTTTATAGGTTGGTTATTATATTGCCTGGAGTTTGACTCATCTCATATTACATATATTTCCGAGATATGTATTATCGGAAGGGTAATCGGAACTGTACGCTGGATAATAGACAGCAACTCATAGTGGAAAGTGATATTATACTTGTGGGTTCGATTCCAATATATGGAATAATGATTTATTTCCCAAATTACATCCAGCCTGGTTATAATTCAGATATACGCCGAATTTTATGAATATTCATATGATTGTTGAACTTACACAGTATTGAACAGTTTTTCTTGGGAATAATTCCTTAGGTGCCAGAATCCATTAGTCGTGATGAAAGTTTATGGAAATTGTGAATTGATAGTAGGGAAATCGTTATCAACAAGAAATCAATTACATAAATATATTACTATTTTGATGATCTCCAAAAGGTTTCGTAGCAGTTATTTACCTTCTTCCCTATAATATTTTTACTTTTAATTCATCGAGAGTGAATCACAAGCTTTTTGTTACTATAACCCAAAAATATCAATCTAAAAATAATAATAATATAATAATAATATCGATTCAGTTATTTCAGTAGGAATACATTTTTCTGAATCTGTGAAAGAATGCATATAGAAAACTCAGAACTCACAGCCATAGGTAATCGGAAACATTTCGATTTTGAAACTAGATGAATGATACTATCTAATTATGTGTGGAAATTTCGAATAGAACATGGTTTTTGGAACATTTATTCAGTTTTCAATGCGACTCTGGAAATATTCTCATCAAATATAATTCGTGCAGGAGGATTCAATCGAGGGTGATATCATGAGTACTAAAGGTTTTATCGCTCAATTTTTTTTGACATTTTCGAAAAGCCTTTTGCCTGGAAATTTTATTGAGTGCGATTTGCGGTCTTATTATTTGAACCACGAAAGTGAAGCTTGAGTGGTTCAATCTTTGATAATAAGGCCGCAAATTGCAGGAGTTAAATTTCCCTAGAGGCAAAATAATCAAGGAAAAATTCGAATAAAAATGCGATAAAATCCTCTAGCATAAATGATATTCCATGAAAATATTTCCCGAATCATATTTAAAACTGAATAAAACTACCAGAATTCATATTTAGGATAAAAAATCGAAGGAATCGTTTCACAGATTCATTCATTCATACTGATTATTCACTTCTCTTAAACTCACTAAGAACTCAAAATATGTATAATTTTTTAACTACTGAATAAAATATTATTGTAGCTGGAAGTATTTTGACAAGTCTGAAAAAGGTATGTTTGAAAGCGGTTCTCATTGATTATCAAAATATCAAATGAATACATTTTTTATCTATGATCATTAAAGAAAATTGGCAAAATTGGTGTTCCCAAGCGGTCACCCATCCCAGTACCAACCGCGCCCGACGTTGCTTGACTTTGCGTGATAGTTTGTTACCTTACCACTTCTCCACAACATTTCCTGATTGTCTGAGAATATGGAAATCAAATGATTCGCTACTTCACTTGGGCTTATTTAACAGGCTTTTTTAATCAATATTGCATTTCCTATTTCCCTTGAAAGGAATTGAATCATATATAATATATGAATTGAATGCGTCGACATATAATGACAGGACATACTCTGGTTTTATCGCAAAACAATCTCGAATCTACTGGTGGTTTTATCAGTATAAAACAGCGAAAAGACTTTTTATCATCATAAAACTAATCTAATTGGTTCTCTGTTTGAAATAACGGCCATTCGATTGGCCCAAAAATAATGGGGGAAATAGTCGCATAAATCCATAAATTTTTCCCCAATTGATGTTCCTCTGGGAAATTTAACTCGTACAAATCAATTAGGGCCTTATTGTCAGAAAATACTACACCCAAGTTTCGCTTTTGTTGTTTAATCAGTTAATGAGACTCCAAGTTTCAAGGCAAAATGCTTCTTCCAAAATTTGTAAATTCCATAAGCGATAAAATTCCCACCACTCAATCTCATCGCCCACGCTGAATAAGTGAAGAAACCTCGATGGTTAGTATTAGCAGAATATTTTTCTAGGAGATTGTAGAATTTGGGTAAGCAGTGTTGCATGGTTTAATATAATTGAATTTTTTCGTCAGATGACATGATTTATTTGTTTGGAAATATGAACAGGGTGTTCATGAAATCAGATGTGGAATCATAAGATAACCTCTTGGAAGGAAATTATGTTGAAAAAGAAATCAACAAATTATCTGATAGAAAACAACTACTTTCCCAGCTAAATCTCGGCTAGACATTGAAATACATCTGGAAGGTATCGATGAGTTCAATTCCGAATAGACAATACTCCAAACACTTTTGTTCTTTATTCAAATCATCAATTCGGACTTCCACATACTATCAACATATTTCAAGATCAACACAATTTCAATATTTCACTTTTTCTGGAAGGAACCCTTGATATTGTCTGTTTCCGGGCTCGTAACGTGTACATGTAGACAAATTACTTAAGGTTGTTATCATCGAATGAGAACGGATGATCAAGGAAAAGACGGTTTCTGACTCCTTCAACTTGAGAAATGTAGTTTGAATAATTTGGGAAAGCTCTGACAAATGGATGTCTACCCAATCAACCAGGCGGAATGATGATGAATATAACGTAGCGCAGTTACCTGCTTTATCAACTATAATTGCTCCGAAAGGAACTCAAACAGTGGAATAATTCTACAGATGACGCAAATGAATGCAGGAAGAATTTCCACACAAACTTTATTGTTAATATTTCGAAGATGTTATGACCTACACAGTGGGTCTACTCGAACTAGGCTGCCCAAAAAATGACTCTGGACTATTCAAATTTCAAATAGCATGTACAGGCTAGTCAGAAAAGAAAAAAAATTATGTAATCAACCCATGAGAGGGGAAAGGTACTTCAAATTTGAGATTTATCTAAGTTTGAATCCATCTACTAGATTAATTTTAATCGCAACTGAGTTACTTATACAGGGTGTTACAAAATAAAAGCGGAAGTTTTCGGAGGGTGATTCCTTGTCGAAAATTAAAGGGGATCTTTCATGTAAACAAAAGCTCTCAGGCCTTTCCTTGAAAAGTTGGACGCTTCCAAAAATGAGAAAGAAAAGTTTTTTTTTTCTTGAAATTGCTGAAGAATTGAAGGAAAGGCATATTGTGGGCATGTTCTACGAATGAAAAGACCACCTACGAATATTTTTTAAATTTTGTTGTGATCTTTTAAAGGGGTGAAACATGCACCCCTAATCCTTTTTTCAGCAGAACTTTCCAACGAAACCGAATTTCTCAATTTGAGAATACGTGTTGCAAAAACGATTCATTGCAAAACTTTTTCAACTCCTGTGTTGTGTCCGTGAAAGCAATAGTTTCCTGATAAAAAAATAAAATACAATACTGTGCATGAACGGATCTTCTGTAAATGGAATCGAGAAAATTTAGTAGGTGGCTGTCACATTTTGTTTGCACAACTTGTGACCTCAATCGTAGTATTTCAAAATCGAAAAAATCTTGTAGGTTGCTGTCAAGTCGCTTTAATTTCTATGTGGTAGTTGAAAGTTCAATTGTGTCTTTTGAATCTTCAATATAATTACACTAACGCTGAAATGGCTGATATGCATTTTATGTATGGTCGTGCCAATGGAAATTCATTGGAAGCCAGACGGCTCGTGATACCCCATCACACAATTTTTGAACATCTTCACCAACGTCTCTGTGAAAGAGAGACTTTTCAAAAACGAACAACTGATTGTGGTCGCCCACGAGTAATAAGAACGGTGGCACTGGAAGAAGAGGTTCTCAATATGATTGAAGATCATCCAGAATTGAGTACAAGACAAATTGCTAACACACTTAATGTTAGCAATAAACTAATCTGGAAAATTTTAAAGGATCACCAATTGTATCCTCACCATATTCAACGAGTTCAGGAACTTTTGCCGCGAAATTTTCTCCATCAAGTAGACTTTTGTCAATGGAGTCTTCAAATGATTATCCAAAATGCTCAATTTTTAGAAAACGTAATAGTCCCTGACGAGTCCAACTTTTCAAGGCAAGGGATTACACATTTCCATAACAATCATCTATGGGCCGAAGATAACCCACATGTAATTCAAGAAGGTCGGTATCAATATGCATTTTCACTTAACGTGTGGGTCGGAATGATTGGCGAAAATATTATTGGATTGTATTTTCTACCGTTGAGGCTAACTGGTGCAACCTATACAAATTTTCTACAGGAGCAGCTTTCCATTTTACTTGAAAATGTTCCACTAGATTTTCGACCACGAATGTGATTTATGGACGATGGTGCGCCTGTCCATTTCAGCATAACTGCTCGTCAGTACTTGGACGACCTGTATCCAAATCGTTGGATAGGCAGAGCAGGACCTCAACCTTGGCCTCTCAGATCTCCAGACATAAACCCCTTGGACTTTTACATCTGGGTTCACCTGAAGTCCTTGGTTTATACGACCCCCATTGAATGTATGAATGATTTAAGGAATTTGCAGCCTGCGAGACAATCCAAATATTCCAACGAAGACTTGATTCCTGTCTAATGGTTGGAGGTGTTCATTTCGAGCAGTTTTTATAACTCCGTTCCGTTTGATCTTGTTGCCTTCTTCTTCGATGTAATACACATAATTTTGTTTTGTTTGTATTTTTTATTTGATATTCTATTAAAACAAAACGTGGTACTGGTACATGCCTACATTAGGAGTTGAAACAAGCGGAATAATTTCAAAATACTATGACTGAAGTCACCAGTTTTTCAAACAAAACGTGACAGCCACCTACTAGATTTTTTCGATTTCATTTACAGAAGATCCGTTCATACACAATGTTATATTTTTTTTATTAGGAAACCATTGCTTTTACCGACACAACCTAAGACACAACGTTTCGCAATGAATCGTTCTCCTCAACACATATTTTTAAATTGAAAAATTCTGTTTCGTTAAAAAGTTCTGGTGAAAAGTGGAAAAGGGGTTGCATGTTTCACCCCTTTGAAAGATCACAACAAAATTAAAAAAATATTCATAGCTAGCATTTCTTTTCTTTAACTCTTCAGCAATTTCAAGAAAAAAAATTGTTTTCTCATTTTTGGAAGCGTGTAACTTTTTGAGAAAAAACCTAAGAGCTTTTGTTAACCGACGAAATCAAAAAGAAGGAGGTTCTCTAGCGCGTATATTTTTTTTTTCTGTTTGACCACGCATAACTTTTTACAGAGTAGTTTGATTTCGATGATTCTTTTTCCATTGAATAGGGTGTACATTGAATAGGGTACTTTGAAGTTGGTTCCATTCGAATTCGAAAAAAAATATTTTTCCCTAAGGGTAGCAAAATGGAGGATATTGATAGTTCACCCTCTGAATGTTGGTTCGTTAACCGATTCTATCAGGCATACCTTTGTACTAAATTGTCCGATTTGGATGATTCTTTTTTTATTAGATAGTGTTTTCTCCATAGTTGATCATATATGGATTTGTTATGGAATATTCCACCCCTATGGGTAGAAAATTGGAGGATGATTGATTTTTCACTTGTGAACATTGGCACACATATTTAGTTGACATCGACAGATTGCTATTGTCATTATTTTTGTTCTCCTACATCCGTCACAATAATTACATTCTATGGAAGGATGGAATCATTTACGGAGTGATGGCATAAACAAACCAGAACTATCAAAAATAATGTTATAACAATAAATAATTAAAGTAGATGATCATATTATTTAATATGTTTTGTTAATAATTGAAGTGAGGTGGGTGAGTAAGTATTTTGGGAGTAATAAAAATTGGATAGGTAGTGATAAGTAGATTTCAGCCACAAAGAAATGAAAAATAGAAACTTTTTAACAAAAAATTAAACCGACGAAAAACGGAATTGAAAAGTAAAAAATAAAATAAACCTTCTTAGTGTTAATAACTGAGCTCCTAAGCTGATGTGAGTAACTAATTTTGAGTCGGCGCCAAACAAACAATCAAAGAAGATCATTAAATTACTTCAAAAAAATTATCAAAATGTCACCGCGCATCTCGATGCCATCATTTTACGCTTTACCCACCTCATCTGCTTGTTTGTTTGGCGCCGACCCAAAATTAGTTTTTGTTAAAAAGTTTTTATTTTTAATTTTTTACATGAAAGACCCCCTTCAATTTTCGACAAGGAATCACCGCCTGAAAACTCTCGCACTCATTTGGTAATACCCAGTATATTCCGCAAAATCTCATAAACAGGGTTCAGGCAATGAACAAACTCTTGCTCCACCTATTTCCAATCGCTATTTTTATTCGTGGAATATCTCTCTCCGCCGCTGGCCCAAGGGACGCATTCCAATTGTTTTGCTAACGGTGGATGTTTCCCCAGACAACGACAAATTAAAGACCCATTATCGAATTTACGGTCAACTTTCGAAGTTCATTTATAACGTTTATCGACTTCAGCAACTCCAACTCTGTTTACATTCTCGCTTTATGACTCTTCATCTCGCTGAAGCTCCGAAATACAATGGGGGACTTGAAATAGGCATTTGTGAACTTCGAATTTCGTCTTCCTGTGTCCATTGTTGTTGTTGAAACCATCTGAAGTTGCAACACCTCAGGAATTATCTTTCTTTTCCTCAAATTACTATGAATGGAAATTTCAACTGGGAAGGGACTAGCAGAAAAGAAATGAGAGAAGCCATTGAAATGAATAATAGTTTAAAAAAACTAAAACACAAGCTTTTATAGAAAACCAGAATAAAAAAATAGAAAATAAAAAAAAAAAATATTTTATTAAAAAAAAGCGTGGGGTGCATGGTTTCGCTTCGGCCAACAATTACCTGTGATCTGAGACATTTCTTACTTTACTGCCCTAGGTGTGTGATGTACCATATAATTATCGATACCATGCACCCCACGCTTTTTTTAAATAAAATACATATTTTTCTTATTTTATATTTTTTTAGTCTGGTTTTCTATAAGAGCGTGTTCTTTAGTTTTATCAAACTATTATTCATTTCTTACTTTTCAGTGTGGTTTATTTATAAAAGCGTGTTTTTTTAGTTTTTTTTAAATTATTATTCTTATAACTTTTTTGCAAATTAAAAAATTTAATAATCTCATCAAATAAGGTAATCATAATCTTCGACCCCAAAAACCCCTACATACCAATTTTGAATAGAATCAGACCATAATCACAAAACTCGGCCGCCATCTTGAATTTCCAATTTTCACAGAAGAATCATAATCTCCGACCTAAAAACCCCCACATACCAATTTTGAATAGAATCAGACCATAATCACAAAACTCGGCCGCCATTTTAAAGCCGCCATTTCGAATTTTTCAATTTTTACAGAAGAATCATAATTTCCGACCCCAAAAACCCCCACATACCAATTTTGAATAGAATCAGACCATAATCACAAAACTCGGCCGCCATTTTGAAGCCGCCATTTCGTTTTTTTTGCACACAAGAATTTCTTAATGCATTGTCGCCGGAATTATGTACACCTGCCAAATTTCAAATCATTCGGACGTCTGGAAGTGGGTCAAAATCGCTCCCAAAGGAGTCGGTTACAAACAAACAAACATACAAGTGAAGCTAATATAAAGCGTGTAAAAATAGAGAAAGCACTAGGTTATGCCAAGACACGATGAAAGCCCTACCAGATAGAACCATAGATAGAACCAAAGATCTAATGAATTTTTAACTGGGCTGGTGGCCGTGAGCGTAGAGGCGCTGGCTGATGTCCAGATGGTCCGAGTTCGATTCTCGGCACGGCTACTGAAATAAAATTTATTTCTGTAGTTCCGTTGAGCGAGAGATGATAGGTGACCAACCGAATATTCTTGGTAACTAGATATTAATTCTTCGGACTGTCCACGGTTACCAGCCGAGTAGTGCTTCGGATGAAACTTAAAAAGCTAACTCACACAAGGCTCTGACTTCCGAAGTTGACGCTCAAAAACAATCCAAAAAACATTTGATGCAAGGTAATCCACCAGAAGACTTGACAACGTTATATGTGAAAAAGGAGAAAATAGCAAAAACGATAGGGGTATAACACAAATCAGTAGGGTAGTAAAAACCTACGCCAGAATATTGGAAAAAAGGTAAGGAACAGACCCAGAAGATACATTGGAAAATACTTAGTTATAATTCCGAAAAAAGTGTAAATGATGAAAATTTCATAGTGCGGCAGATAGAAGAAGAGGCGATGAAAAAAATAACTAATAAAAAACCTTTTTAAAGACAAGACTTCATTTGAGCCGTGTACTAAAACGTATAAAATAAGTTTAAGTCATCGCTGACAATGATTAAAGTTTCTGTTGTTGAATTATTTGGTTAACCAAAAATCTTGTTGCGCGAAGTGTTCATAAAAGTAGGTACCAAGTAATTTCATTGGACCGTGATTGGTTGGTAAGTAACAACTTGTCGAAGTCTCAATTTCATTACAATTCGCGCGAAAAGCTTTTTGAAACCAAATAATTTAACAAAATATAATCAAATCATTGTCAGCGATGACTTGAACTTATTTTATACGTTTTGATACACTGCTCGAATGAAAGCTTGCCCTTAAAGAGGTTTTTTATTAGTTATTTTATTTTTTGCTTTTCAGTTAGTTCGCCTTAGTCTGTTCATTTCTAATAGAGCATCGTTATCACAAGGTCTCTTCCCTGTTAGTTTTGAGCTGAAAGAAATCATGATCTCCGACCCCAAAAACTCCCACACATCAGTTTTGAAGGGAATCTGACCATAATCACAAAACTCGTCAGCCATTCTGAAGTCTCCAACTTGAATTCATAGATTTTGACAAAAAGTTCATAATCTCCGAACCTGAAAACCCCCACGTACCAATTTTGAATTGAATAGGACCATAATCACAAAACTCGTCCCCCATCTTGGGGCCGCCATCTTGAATTTATAAATTTTGACGAAAATTTCATGATCTCCGACCCTGAAAACCCCGACATATCAATTTTGATTCGAATTGGTCCATATTCATAAAACTTGTCTGCCATCTTGAGTTCGCGTATTTTGACAAAAAATCATAATCTCCGACCCTGAAAACTCCCACATACCAATTTTGATTCGAATCGGACCATAATCAGAAAACTCTTCCGCCATCTTGGAGCCGCCAGCTTGAATTTACGGTTCCATGCGTTTTTATCCCCGGACTAAAAATAAATAAATAACAATATAATAAAATTATAATTCGAATGAAGAAGTTAAAATTTTCTTAATACTTTCGAATTAATCAAAGAAATACCAATTAATTAAATAAAAAGTTATCTAATGAATGAAATGAATATTGAAACCAAATACAGATAAAAAATCAAATTCACACCAGTATCAATCTGATTGATATTCAATACAGTGTTGACTTGTTCATCTTTTATAAACTTTAAAAAGACGCCGATAGAAGGATGATTAACACCAATATTGCGATTCAAAAGTTTGTGCCATCCCTCCGTAGCATTATTAGTTCGCAACAAATCATTAACAACCGCTAGATAGCAATTCCATAACGAAATATCAAATCGTAGCTTTTCACGATTTCTTCGATTACGACACGTATTCCCAATCCAAGTGGATTCGATATTTTGTCCAGGGATCAAAACGCCTGATACCCGGGGGGGATTTTTGAGGAAATTTTGTCGGGGGATATTTTGTCCGGGATATTTTGTCGGGGATATTTTGTTCCAGGATAAAAACGCCTGATACCGAATTCACGAATTTTGACAATAAATTCATAATCTCCGACCCCGAAAACCCCCACATACCAATTTTGATTTCATAATGCATTGTCACCGGAATTGTATTTACCTGCCAAATTTTAAATTATTCGGACAACTAGAGGTCGGTCAAAATTCACTTGCAAAATTTGAACTAACAAGTGAAAGTAAATAAAAGCTTGTAATAATAATAATAATAAAAAGCTTGTAAAAAAAGAAAAATATAGGTTTGTGTTTTTTGGACCTGGTGAAGGCTTTGGATAAAATCAAAAGGGAAGACGTATGGAAGGTACTTAGGAAAAGAGGAATTGTTCTTCAGTAGCATTATCTCTTATGATTCTCCTTGTACCACAGTTATGTTTATTGAATTTGAAGAATCCTGTGTCCCTTAATGTACATGATGTACATCTATAAAAGTAATGAGGATGACGTCTGTTTGCATATCTATTTCGATGTAGTTAAGCGGCAGCTCTTGCATTTCTCCTGTTCAACCATACTTTCTCCAATGAATATTTCATTTTTCAATCGTGGAAAAAAAAAGGAGGAGATTCTCTAGGCGACGCTTATATTTTTTTATGTATGACTACGCATAACTTTCCATATAGTTATTCGAATTCAACTATTGTTTTTTCATTGGATAGGGTATACCTCGAGTTTAGTCATATTTGAATTTGGAAAAGAATAATCCACCCCTGAGGGTAGAAAAATAGGGAAAAAATGACTTTTCATCTGTGAACCGATTCTGCTGAAACTTGGCACACATATGTAGTTCTGATGACACTACAACATAGTGGATATTTGGAGTCAATTAAGTAGTATGGATTGTATTAATCAACGTTAGTATCGAAGTATCGGTGAAAACGTTTGTATCAACTGAGAAATATTGAAGAAGACCACATTCATTTTCACAAGCTTCTATTCAACGTCACATTTGTATGTATGTTTACTTCAAATATTGCAAATGAATTTTGACCCACTTCTAGTTGTGCGACTGAGGTGAAATTCATTTAATTTTTACTAGAGAAAAAACAAAATAGCGGCACCAATATGGCGAACGAGTTTTGTGGGTATAGTCAGATTCCAATCAAAATTGTTTTTTTTTTGTGAAAATTCACAAATTCAAGATGGCGGCTTCAAGATGGGACGAGTTTTGTGATAATAGCTCGAAATTGGTGTGTGAAGGTTTTTGCTATCGGACATCATGATGTTTCTGTCAAAAAGATGGCGACATTTTTCGTTATCATGGTCCGATTCCATTCAAAATTGGTAGGTGGGTTTTTTGGGGTCGGAGATTATTAATCTTTGTAATAATTCAATAAGATGACAGATTTTATGAATTACTAGAAAAAACTGAATGAAAGTGAAAAAAAAATTGAGACAATGTTCTATACAAATGCAAAAAGGAAAAAATAATGTCTTCAATTGTTTGACCTAGGTTATTCTATGAGCAGATTCAAAACCTTGCCGCGAATATAGAATAGGTATTTTTGTGCGGCAAGATTTTCAATCTGCTATTCATAGAATAACCTAGGTCAAACAATCAAAGGAATTATATTTTCCTTTTCAGCTTGTTTTATTTTTTTTCTATCATTTTTATTATCCCAATTTACGCTTTATGCGTTCATCAATGGCGTACTGAACAGCCTACCACAAACTTGCCTGGAATGCCCCAATTTGGAATTATTTATCACGAATCAATGAAAAAGTAAGCGGGGGAGTATGGTAACATACCAGCGCATCTACGATCCTGATTCATGAAGAATTTGATTGAAAAATATATTAATTTTATATTTTAGGTTCTGGGCAACACGATCGACGAATATAACCAACATATTTTGAAAGTCACCAATAAGTAGTATTTTTAAAATTTAATGTAACTGGAGCAGAACAACTTTGAGGATAATTTTTTTTGTTTTTTTAATATTTGGTTTGATAATTGATTGTTAATAAGTTAAAATCGATAAAAAAATTACCACAGTACGCATTTTTTTTCAAAAACTATAGATATGTTCTTTGTACCACCGCTGCATTTGTTCAGAAATGAAACATATATCTTATATTTAAAAATATTACATAAAAATACCAAAAATGATTTATTATGATGAGTCTGGGAGCAAGACTCCTCAAGCTCATTCTCCAGCTCTTCCTGACTCATTCCCACTAAACGGTATGGCGAATCTTCATTCTGTAGCATTTCTTAAAGACAAATATATCCACTTTACTCTCGTACACAAAAGCCCCTTCTGGGGCGGTGGAACAAATATAGAACCATACAATTAAAATCAAATTTCTAGTTATAAATATTTTTTTTTGCAAAACAACATTTTGTACTGCAAAGAAGTATTTAGCAATATTTCAATGAAAAAAAAACATAAACGATAATGTATTGAAAACTATACACATACAAGTTTTGGACAAATATATGCACCGGCAAAATCTAACCAATAATTATATATTGTTTACTACAACGGGTTTATGCAAATCGTACCACCACGTGTTTTCGTTTGCCATGCACTGGAGCACAATACTGCGGTGGTGGTATACAATTTGAGCACTGCGAGAGTCAGAAAATAATTTGAATTATTGGTCTAAATAATACCTCACCACATCGGTTGGGTAATAATCTACTTTTGTCCACTTTGTCGGTAAGAGTTAATACAATCTCACCTTCGATACGACCCCAACCGGGAAGCAAATACCCAAATTCTAGCGCATAATTCTATCCGATTCATACTAACATCGGGTTGAATTTGTGGAAAATTCGGATATCGAAAACGTGGGGGATAAGATCTGAGTCTCTCGATACGCCTGATATATTCCCTCTGTAAGGGCCATATAAATGCAGATAGCCTGGCTAAAAGCGACTGCCTTACTCCTTTATCTTCACTAATGTGCCTAGAACTACATGAAAACTTGGCATCCAATCCCGAAGCATGCCTCATAATGAATGACTTCATTTATTATTCATAATAAATCCATTCGACATCCCCAGTATTCGCTCTGCTAAAGTAATAAACAGTGGCTTGAGTTGAGCCGCTGATGAGTTTAATTATGAATCCGTGTAATGAACGAGTTCAAGCGGAAATGCCATCTAATAAATTGTTTCCTAGAAATTTGCAAATTCTTGAAAAATGAATATTTTTTTCACATTCACGAACTTGTTTACTAATGAATTCACTGGTGATTGAAATATCACTGGGTGAACTACTAAAATTTTCCTGCTTTCTCGTGTTTTCCTTTATGAATTTGTCCGATTTCATAACGTTTCGGCATAATCATATTTACCATCTTCAGGTGATGTCTCGTTGATGTCACGAACTCAAGTGATCCGCTCGAGCCGCATTCCGCAGTTTATAGTGGAGGGTGGTCACATCTGCGTGCGCATATCTGTCACGTTGTATTGCCCTTCTGCGCGCCCCGCTTCGTATATAGCCCGAAGAACTCGTAGATGAATCCCTTGCTGCCGTATCTCCGTTGTGACTGTGTAGTTGTCGAAGATAATAGTACTACTAGTACTACGAACAAGATCCCGCACAGAACTGTTGGCGCGAAAATGGGATGAAATTCTTGAAAATTACTGAAATGTTTACATCTGTCTGTTAAAAGTCAGATGTCTGCTCGATTTTTCTTGGAGTCTACCAGGCGATTTTTCCAAAGTGATTTCTCTCAAACGGCCTTTTTGGGATCAGGAAACTTCACGAAGGAAGCAGAAAAGGTAGGAGAGTGGATGATGTCTCTAGACGATGAATACTTGAAATTGAGGGATGGAAAATGTCCCCGATGACATTGTTCCATTAAACTTTCCGTACAAACTATTACCAAGCCATTCACTGCCCCTCCCTGCCGCACTGTTACCTCTCTAACAACCTTCTGACCTGAACAAAATCAGAGAGTTTGTTGTAGATATCATAAAATCTGTTGATTAAGTTGAGAAATCGATTAATCCTGGTCTGCGACAGTTTAGGCGGCTTCCAGCTATCTTATCCGAAAAAGGTGAGCCCTACTAATAAAGGTGAGGGGATAAAATAAGTCTGAAATCAGCTTCTCTTTATTTTTTAATAACACCCTGCAGAGATAACCGGAGAAGGAGGGCGATCTAAGCCAAACAGTTGGTCGGAAGAACAAGGTCCACTCCCAAGATCGATAAGGCTATTATTAGTATAATTATCACTTTTAAATAAACACATGAATTTCACAAGTAGGTGTGGACTTTTCATTCTAAGAAGATATCTTGATTTTGGCTAGTGAATTGTGAACCATCACAGAGGGTCCCATGGCTCCTTGGAAAAAAAAAACACTATATTTAGATTTTTCCATCTCCAAATCAAATATACTTATAGTCAGAAGATTGTCATCTCAAGGGCAACTTTTTGTACACAATATATATATGATATAAAAAATTGATATAAAAGTAATAATAAAAATATTTGACTTGCTAGTTACTAGATGAATAACAATCACAAGTTGAGAAAAAAATAATGGGCAAAGGTAGTTCAGAGAAAATACAAATTAATTTATACATATACGAGTCATTTACTAAGAAGGTATTTTGATAAGATAGTTGTGTTGCCTGCCAGAATAGTGAACACCTCTCAATTCTTCCTGAAAGTTGAGAGACTATCAGTTTTAACTATTTGGGTTCATTCAATCAGATAGGGCTCGTTCCAATTGAAGCTTCGTCCTCTGAAACCTTAGAGATGAAGCTCACGTAACAGTCAAAAGCTTCAGATATATCACAAAACACTGCGGTGCTCACTTCCTCCAGACTGGAATATAAATTTTTCAGAAAGCGAAAGATGACATCTCCCGTACTTTTATTGGTTTGAGAGCTAAATTAAGTAATTGTATATGATTTACAGCACTTCATAAAAGCATTATCCGCTCCATAATTGAATTTTTATCATGAAAAAACGTCCTTTGTAATTGTGGATCCATTATGTATGTCGAATTTATCAAAATATTTTCCTTGTTGAAATCACTAGCACATACATATTTATCTACTCCGATATCATGACTTATCGAAAGGATTTTTCCGTGTATTGTATATTCATAATTAACAATCAACTGGGACAATATAATATGGATAAACAATGGAATACATATACTGATTATCAATGAGGTAACAATCGAATGCATTACCAGTGCAGTGATCACCATAAAAATATATATAAGATCTGAATATTTCAATCAAAGGAATATCGAAATACATTTTTTGTCTGATTATGACAATATAGTCTCATAATATATTTTTTCGGCAGTCGTCTCGAAAATACAATTTTTGGTATATTTATTAAATCGAAAGTTCCACTTTTCACAAATGGTACCGGAAGTAGCTATTTTCGGGACGATTTTTTCCACTTCCGAAACGATTTCTTTACTTTCGGGACGATTCTTGTTACTTTCGGGACGATTTTGGATATCTATGTAGGCGGCTTTGACAATAACATGAACTTTGTATTTTATTATGACAGAGCTTGTCATGTAACATTGGTGTGTGTTTTTTCGCTTTTCAAATAAAAAAATGGAAATCAGTAGTGAAACTGAGGCTGAAATGATTTCACATGAGATTAGTGAATCTGCTGGAGCGGCTAATTATGAATTATTCCGGTAAAGCCAAGAGAGAGGTATGAATTGATTCACAATTTATTTCAAAAATGAAGCAATGATAAAAATGTGCATACTATAAATGAACAAGTGATTTTTGCATATTCAATGGAAAAATTCAAAATCCGATCTTAAGTCCACAATTAATATTAAAAATAATATAGAAATAAGCCGCTATCCCAAAGTTATTGCTTTCCTTAAAAGGAAATCCATTGGCTATAAACCAAAAGAATCAAAAGTATTGAATAAAGAATAAATAGATCACTTCTTATCAGAAGCTGGAGATAATATCTACCTAATGACAAAGGTAATATAATTGAATCTAATTCATCTTCTTTCTGATGATATTTTTTTTTTAATTTTAGGTTGCATTAATAATTGGTTTGGCAGGCGCTTCTCGTCGTGAAGAGCTTTGTAAAATGAATTTGGATGATATAGAAGATAAGACAACCATATTAGTGATTAAAATTCCGAATTCTAAAACGAGTACGGATAGAGCCTTTGTCGCACAGAACGAAAAAGGTACGTTATATTAATAAATCAGTGAACGTCAACACTAATTTTGGGCCGATGACGGGTGTAATTAATACAATGAACGGACGTACGTAAATTTTCTTGTTGATTAAGTTATGACTGCTGCACGTTGAATCAATGAATAATGGTCATGGATCTATGTTCGCCGGTCATTAGTATTACGAATGGATTTACATTAGTTTATGATTGGTGTACGTTGAATCAATAAACAGTGAGCATGGATCTATGATCACCGGTTATTAATATTACGAACGGTAAACATTAGTTTACGATTGATGTACATTAAATCAATACACAGTGAGCATGAATATGTGAGTGCCAGTTATTAATATAACGAACGACAGACTTAGTTTATGACAGCTGTACATTAAATCAATAACCAGTAAGCATGGATCTATGGTCGGCGATGATTGATATTGCGAACGATAGACATTAGTTAATGATTGTCTACGTTGAATCAATGAAAAATGAGCATGAATCTATGTTCGCCAGTTATCGATGTTACGAACAAAGTTCATTGGTATTCAGCAGTAATAGTCTTCGTCAACGATACTGTTATTCAGCAGTAGTTCAGTCCCTGTCAGAAATAATGTAATTATTTTTTACGAGTAGAATAATCAATTTTTCTATTTAAAAGAAAACCATCATCGACACAAAATTATCTGGTACATCCACTGATTTGATGTCCCCTCCGAATAGTCATTGATACATTTACAGGGCAGTCGCAAAAAACAGGATTTTTTTGAAATATCCAATATTTTTTCATTTATTGTTAAAATCTAATTGTATCAAAAAATTAATTTATTGAATCTTTGTTTAATAATGTCAACCAAAAACGTTTTTGAAATTTCAAAAGAAACAAAATAATCGAAGACTGATGAACTAAGACAATATTTAAAATACAAATATTTACTCACCATAAACATTTTCGGTAAAAATTTTTGAATATTGCCCTTTCCATTCCAAATAATACTAAAGTACCTATTAATCATTTTCAAGATAGATTATTTTGTCATTTCAATATCAATAGATAGACAAAAGAGGGATAGACAAAAATGCAACAGTTGAAGTTGACCACTTCTGTAATAAAGTGGGGTGGGAGCAACTTGTTCTTTTACTGACAAAGAGAGGATCACATTATTTTGTGGAAGGTTAAAAACCCAGAGAAAGATAGCGAACGATCTCAGAAGGGGTTTTTTTCAAAATAAAGACTTGCTTCTCGCGTAATTTGGTTTTATTTCAGAAAAGATTCACATATCATATGAACCTTGGGGCTCTCAAGGGGGACCTTATGTTTTATAAAAGCCTTTTTCTAGGAAGTTCCAGAACATTTTGCTTTCCTGTGGAGAGTCTAAATTAAATAAATAAATGATTTTAAAACTTGTATCGACAGCCTTGATGATATGAAAAACTTTTTAACGAATATCGTCAAAGTAGACACATATGCTTGAAATATTGGAGATTTCATCACCAAGGCATAATATAAAAGGCTGAAATGCCGTTTTTTTGCTTTCAAATTTATTATGTGCTCTCCAACTTCTTGCTGGGTTTTAGCACAAAATAAAAATTATTCCTGTGAATCTTTGATTGTATACTTTGTGTGGGTTGTCTTGCCAGTAATATTTTTTAAGCAAAACTTGGTCGATGGCACTAAATATCTATGGATAGCCCATAAAACTGACGCGTTTTTCCCATCTGAAAAAAAGTAATTATGAAAGATATAAGTAGGTACCTAAACAAGAAGGGATTACATAATACCACTTGGTAAATACTCCACGATATTCCAAGCTGAAACACATGCTATCATGGTATGCATTCAGAAGAATCTAGAAAGTGGTTATAGGAAAAAACACATCTACATTCTAGCTGACTGTCAAAGTGCTATCAAAGCACTCAACTCTACACAGATAAAGTCCAAACTGGTCTGGGACTGCCTCCAGAACCTCATCGAGCTGGCAAAACACAACAAGGTCACCTTGATGTGGGTGCCAGGTCATAGAGGCATTGAAGGCAACGTCAAAGCGGACCAGCTAGCTAGACAAGCATCTGAAACGCTATTCACAGGGCCAGAACCTGCACACGGATTAGCAAAACCGATGCAGGACCCTGATCGCCGAGTGGGATAAAAAGAAGACACCAACATATTGGGATCAAACTGTCGGCAAATACACAGCAAAGTCATGGTAGGGCATCCAAACCGGACCCTGACGGCTGACCTTCTGAACCTGAACAGAACGAAGGCTCGTATAATAATAGGTCTGTTGACTGACACTGCGGCCTAAGAAACACCTAAACACCCATGGGAGTACGCAGGGAAACCGTGGAGTGTAGGCTGTGTGATGAAGAGGAGAAACAGCCCTCATATCAATCTTCGATCGACGCCCTAAGTAGTAGGCGACACAGAACCTTTGGAGAGATCAGCCGGAAACAGGCATGAATCCGAAGAACCTTATCAACAGGCTTCTAACCTAATTAAAGGCACAAACGTTTGAATGAGGAACCACGACGACAGAGTGATAATAGACCCTAGCTGGTCGCAGTGTCAAGGGAAGCTAAGTGCCAACCCTGTCTCTGCCTCGTCAGTCTCAAACCAACCAACCAACCAACCAACATATATCCGAAAAATTAATGATGAAAAATTAAGGGATTTTTAAAAATTAAGGCCTAAGCAATTAATTTATTTATCAATTTTTGGTTCTCAGATTTAGGCTTTGAAAACTTACTCTCATCACGATTATCTTTCACATATTTTTCCAACAGGGCTTTTGCAGCTCTATCCTTGATGTGCCCGTCTTTCTGCAGGAATGCCACTATGTTGGGAAAACTTTTCTCCCAATTATTCAAAAGTAACTCCCCATTTCCAAAAACAATCTCGTAATCTATATCAACCTGAACAAATTTCAATTAATAATGTGTTGGAAGCCTTATAAAAAGACATTTCATGCCATCAACAAAACTTGAATATTTACTCACAAAAAAGATAGTTGTAAGAATATTTTAAGTAGGGTAGAAAATTACATGCTTTATATCATACCAATACGATAAAGATTACTGTCCTAGTGCTGAGGAATTCTAACTACAATTCCGAGTTCTAACTCTGAAATTCCGAGATGGAAGTTAAAATTTCCCAGTTGTAAGTCGGAAAAATAAAATTTCGAGTTCTAACTCGGAAATTCCGAGTCGTAAGTTGGAAAAATGGTAATAATAACTCTGTGGCCCTTCCACGCTTTCGCATAGAATATTTTTCTATAATATTTTGTACTGCGGTTGTTTGTAACCTAACTTTCGGGTGAAGTGTCTCTTCCACCCTCCACTGTAAAACCAACCCCCACACTGGCATTATCTCCTGAGGAAAAATTTACTTCGCATTTGTTATTACATACAAAATTTTGACATTTAATCTAAATTTGGTGATTCGTTTGTTAATTAAGTTATTTTTTTATAATTTCTCAATTACTCATCAGGCGATATGCATATGGTTTTTTGTAGAAAGGCCATTTTTGAAAAACTTCAGCACTGGTTGGCATTATCTTGATATCATTGAGCCTATATTTTGCACTATCTTTCCAGTGACTGTCGAACTCTTCGGCTGATAAGTTTTCGTACTTCAATGCTGTTATACAAGCCTACGCATCATTTTCTGGAACTACATGATAATAATGCGTTAGTTACTATTTGATAAGTATCTATTGAAAGGAAAAGTTGCTGCCATTCATATTATCAATTATTATATTATTATTGTGTGCATTGTTTTACGTTTTGGTATAAATAATTTTCATTACCGAAGTCTTGTTTCAGCAGTTGGTTTTTTCGGGCTTTCTGCGAAGTAATCTTTTTTTGATTACAGCATTTGTTGTATAACTTCCCTCTTTTTTTGGTTCAATAATAATCCTGAAATTAAATAATTCTAAATCAACAAATTTACCTAAATTTTCGAATGAAATGAGATCTTTTTACAATTCTACCCAGGGTTCTGTGATCTGAACCTAAATATCAAAATACCGTTACTTTTTTCAAGGCAACGGAAATTTTGACAAATTAAGTAACAAACAGATCCGAATACCATGAATGAAGTTTTCCTCATCGTAAGAATTGTAAAAAAAAGTATCGCAAAATTACAGGACTTGAAGACTCACCTTTCTAAAATGCTTTGAGTTGTTAATTCCTTTAATTTGGCCCAATTTCACAACGCCACAGAAACGCGATCCACCCCTTTGAACTTTTCAACGTCGATTGAACAAATAAAACCTGAGTTATCGGCAAATGAAGAATTGGCGTCAAAATTAAGTGCGCATATGAGACCTTTTCGTAATATTAATGTTTGGGGTGATTATTCTATGGTCAGGCAGCATTAATTTGGCGCGTATTCTAGAAGATAATCTTTGGTTTCGTAAAATCAACGTTTAGTGTTCATTGAATCAATGAAAACCTTTTATTATTTTCTTATGTTTGCTGTTGATGGATCTATGACGAAAAATGTATTGTTTTAATGATTGAAAACATATATTGATAAACATCAAACGTTGATTCAATGGATTTTCTCATCATGTGAATTAAAAAAATTATAAAGTTTTGATGTTTTGCGTTCATTGTTTGATGTTTGATGTTGTCGTTCATTGTTGCAGTGTCTTGAGATATTAGTCTATGATCAGAAATCATTGTATAAATCATCGATTCGTAATAATAATGTTGAAAAAACTGACGACCATTAATTATACGTACAAAATTTCTTTCTGTGCGTCATTGGAGAAAATAATATTTCTTTATACGGAAAATATTTGTCATTTGTCAAGCAAACACACCACATCGTAGATCATTTGTTTATCATAAAAACGGAAAATGTACTTCACAACCTGCTGGGATTCACACTTTTAGAAAAATTGCCTGCACAATTGCTGAATTTTTCAAATTACCGAATCCCAAAGAATATACCGGGCACTGTTTACGCAGGAGCTCAGCCACTTTACTCGCTGAAAGTGATGGTAGTATAACCAACTTGAAGTGACACGGAGAATGGAAATCCAACAATGCAGCACAGAGATACATAGAAAATTATTTAACAAACAAAATTCACATAGCTTCACAGATTGAAAAGGGACGTAACGAAATTAATATCTCGAAAACTACTACAATTACTGATGCGTCTAATTCTAATTTCAACACTGCCACTTCTGTTAATATCCCTAATAATATTGATATAAGTAATTGTCATAATTGTGTTATTAATAATCATAAGTAATATAATCATAAATGTGATTGTGATATGTAATTGTCTAAATGAAGTTCATACGTTATTATTCATCGATATCCTTTTTAACATACAAAACGGCTACAGAAAAAATATTGTACGTAACACGATCCAAAAGTGATTTTACAGGACTCGCAGAATTCCAGGACTCGCCTATGGCTCGTCATGGAAAGTTCCTACTCACCCCGAAAAAATAACTTACGGAACTTGTTACGTATATTACTATGATTGTTCCCAAACACATAAATATTTAATTGTTATTGCAAATACAAAAACACCCAATAGTCCGTTCAATATAGACATTTAAAATAACAAAAATTCCCGGGGAGCCAAATATTGGTGGAGAGTTGGGGTTTACCATCACAAATAACTTTTTAAAAATCCCGATCGATCCTATGTGTGCTACAAAAGTTATTCGAGGTCAATGGTCAAAATTCGAGGTTTTTTTGGATTTTTCTCGAAAACGGTGAGTTTTATAAAAAAAAAACTTCAAACCAAAGTTGTAGATCTCTCTCTACAAAAATGGTGTCCGTGATTTTTTTCCTAAGAGTTACCATTCCTGAGATATCGCGATTCTAATAGTCACATTATACATGATATGCACACATTTCCACTCCACCTGTGAGGTAGTGTACTCGGCGCGTTTTTTTATCGTGGTTTCCCCTGTAGGCCTACTCCACTAACTGTCATGACAATTTTGGGATAATTTAAGGGAACAATACCCGTCAAGTTCTAGATATCACCTTATTATTGATATTGATATTGCTATTGATTATTGGGTTAACTATTGTTTTGATTCCTTTAGATATTTTAATCAGATTCATACTCTTGAAAGTCTACTTCAACGGTCATGTCTTCTTCGATTTCTTCCTCTTCCTCCTGTTGGATGTTCATAAATTGTTGAAATGTGGCTGAGTCATTGATCTCTTCATCAAAATCACAGGAATCTTCCTCTATTGTACTCAACTGGACATTTGAGCAAGACTGACCTCGGCAATTGGTACACGCTGGAGAACACAGCAACCCGACTTTTTTACAGCCACATTTGGCACTACAACATTTTCTGCAATTGCAAAAAATTATGTTGAGGAGTTTTCCTGGAGCAGGTGGAAGTAAAGTTTGAATCGGTTCCAGAGTATTATCTATCAATTTCCAACCCCAGTCTTCTGGGTTCAGTTGATTGCCTAGCCATGTTTGAACTTGATAGTATACTCGATACAAATGTTGAATAGCAGATGCCGATGTTGGAGGAAGACATGATAGTTGTACTTGTTCCTTATTTCGCGTATTTTTTACAAAAGTTAAGTATTGGTATTCATCAATGCAAGACATTGCTGACGAAGTGTCGCAGCCGGTTATCGCATGTAAAGATAAAATATAGTTTTGGCATTTGGGATAAGCACATAAACTTTCTGGAGAATATATTTCTGTTCGCTGTTGAGCCCTTCCAGGTTTCAGGAAATAAATAATATTATCCATTGGAGTCCTTGGAGTGAGTAGTACTAACAAATCAACATCTTCACCAACTACAATTGTTGTGTTTGTTGCATTAAACTTGAACTGAACTTTTAGCACTGAAAGGAACAGGTATATGAACGAGACCTACGGACAATAGAATAGCCAGATGTTTTTCAAGGCCACGTGGGTAGAGGGGATTCAGTTAGGGACTGACTATCTTTTGAATAAATGTTCTCAGAATAGTATAATATATATATATATATATATATATATATATATATATATATATATATATATATATATATATATATATATAAAAAGAGACACAAATAGGTATTTATACTTGTCTTAAGTGCCTGATTATATATATACGTGGCTTATATGTGCATTTCATGTATAATGTGACTGTTAGAATCGTGATATCTCAGGAATGGTAACCCGTAGAAAAAAATTATGGAAACAATTTTTGTAGATAATTTCAAGATCTACAACTTTAGTTGGGAATATTTTTTCGATAAAACCCACCGTTTTCGAGAAAAATCCAAAAAACCTCAAATTCTGACTTTTGACCCCGGATAAATTTTGTAGCACAAATAGGATCGATGGGGATTTTTAAAACTTCATTCGTAATGGTACACTCCAGCTCTCCACCAATATTTGGCTCTCCGGGAATTTTTGTTATTTGACCACTATTTTTATGTCTAAATTGACCAGACTACAAAGCGTTCCCTCATTCTACAGCCTGTCACATGATGTGAAATACTGGCTCGTGATTGGCCAAACCAGGACTAAACCAGATCTCGAGTTTAAGAACGAAACGCGAGTGACACACTAAATGTCAACGTTCAAGGATTCCAACACAATTTTGATATTTCATTTATTAATAGGGCAAATTATTCTTTTCCAGTTGTTGGTGCACCAAGATAGTTTTCCAGGTTGTTGATGGTTACTGGCTGTCATCCCTTTTATTGGGACAATGTGGTTGTTTCTCAATTCCGATTAAGTTTTGTCATTCATTAATGATGATGTATTTTCAAAATCAGTGGTATGACCTGTCATTAGTGCGTGTTGGTACGAAGAAAATGTGGATTCCTTGTTTCTTATAAATGGTTTGTTTTCTACTTTGTGGATATGGATTCTTCAATTTTTCTGGCTAATGTTCGTTTTTTGTAGACCCCTTGGTATTTCCATTGGTATTGTGACTTCATTGTTTGGTCTATTGTAAATGTGGTTCGAACATTATACCGGTGAAAAACTCTGCTAATCCTTCCTATAGACTCTTTTATACAGTGCATTCCATTTAAAACGAGCCACCCTGAATAACTTTTGGTACGATGATTTCCAGGAAGAATAAAAAAACACGTCAACAATAGTATACAGGGGGACACATTTTGACATATTCACATTTGATGTTACTTCTACTATCGCACCCCCAGGGCCTGTCACCATTTTTTTTGAATGGATCACCCTATATTGTTTTGCATTATTAGATGCTCCATGATGAGCAGATTTCAACAAAGTATAAAACATATGGTATGACGCATATGGTTCGGGAGCTACAAATTATTTGGTTGAAAACGAGCCACCCTGAATAACTTTTGGTACAATTATTTTCAGGAAAAATAAAAAAACACATCAACAATAGTATACAGGGAAACACATTTTGACATATTCACATTTGATGTTACTTCCACTATCGCACCCCCAGAGCATGTCACCATTTTTTTTAAATGGTTCACCCTATATTGTTTCGCATTATCAGATGCTCCATGATGATCAGATCTCAACAAAGTATAAAATATATGGTCTGACGCTTTTGTACAATCTGTTACCCAGGTTTCATAGGTGTTTTTTTGAAGTATACTTCAAAAAAGTCTCATTTTGCCTAGTTAAGTTTGAATTCGATATTATCTTCATTTTGTATTTGTTTCATTCTACAATAACGATTACCTACCAGATGAAGTTACAATTGGTTGATTTGTTGAAAATATAAACAGGATGTTCATAAAATCAGATGTGGAATCATCTGCGACTGAAAGATAAACTTTAGTCACTATCTTCCATCGTCAAGATAACCTCTTGTGGGGTATTCATGTTGAAAAGGGAAACATTCTCAATTAAATATTGATAGGAAGATTTTTCTGTGAATTGAAAAATCCACGCTTGAAATGAAGTTATTTTTTGTGAATGTCTAACAGAAAACAACTACTTGCCCGGATAAAGCCACGTTGGACATTGAACTACATCTGATAGATATTCTGAAAAGGCCCTAACTCAAAAAAAAAAACTCTAAAATTGAAAATTTCATTTTCATTCAGATAGTTATTTGATTTTCTATTCCAGTCTTAATTAAAAACTCATAAAGATGAATGAGGCAAAGACGAATGTTTTCCAAAAGAGAGTACTCACCAGAAATCATTCGTAACATTGACGCAGGAGAAACATCGCATTCACTAGGTCTTCAATACATTTTTGTCGACGAAAATCTATTTCACGCTTCCACGATCATCAGGAAGACCAGAAGAAATGGAAAACACATTTTCAAGAAGCAATCTCACTTTGCAAAGATGGAAAAAGTTAGAATCATTTGTTTTGGAGAGACACTTCGAAATTCGTGTTTTCTGACATCAAAACCTGTCATGGTGTTTCTGTTTTTGTGAACAACCAACCACCAATATATATGGAGTTAACCAGTAAATTACGCAATTGAGGACTAATAATAGCAAAGTAAACAAGTGCGAAGGGTGTGAAGTTCATGTTAAAAAATCATAACTACCTATGTTACAGTTCTTGAGACCGGTGATACCAAATTTCTAGGAGTGGAGTTTATTAAAAATAATATTAAGATAGGTTTGATTGCCCATTATGACCCTCGTCTGATCCAAATTTTATTGACGATCTCACCCAGCTTCTTTTAAGTGAACGTTACATGAGCTGTGATGTAGAAATTTCAACTGAGGATCTAAATATAAATATATTGATAGAAAATTCCAAAGACACAGTGAATTACTTAAACTGCTTATCTAGCATGGGGTACTTTTCTAGGATTAATATACGTACCAGGGTACATCGTTCATCAAGTTCATGTTTGAATCACTTTTTCACTAAAATTAAAAGCCACTGTAAACTGAGGGTCAATTCAGATATTAAAGGTAAAAATTCGAATAACAAGTTATCCATTGCAAAAGTTAATTATCAAAATCTAAAAAAAAAGTTTTCTGATACTGATTAGGAAGATGTTTCTAAAATAAATAATCCAACTCTAGCAATGGAAAAATGATTAGATAGGGTACAAAGCAGCATACATAAATGCACAAAAATGAAAATTTATGGGAATAATGAATTTAAAAAAAGAAAGCCGTGGATAACACAGGGAATAATCAATTCTATTGGAAAGAGGAAGAGAATGAAGAAAATACTCGATAATGATGTTGACAATAATGAAACCAGGGATACGTTTAAGAAGTACAGGAACGCATTAACCAAAGTTATAAATAAAACAAAATATAATTTCTATAAAAACAAAATTCAACGAAACAAAAACAATATGAAACGTACCTAAGAAATTATTAAAAAATTAACAAACGATCCTGAGAGCAAATTGGATGCAGGTAGAGTAGAAATAACTGATAGTAAGAATATTGCTAATGTTATGGTTGACTATTATACCGAGATAGGAAACACGATGGCTAAAAATATTAAAGAAAATACATATGAATTCAACCTATAAAATCAATGTGCAAACTCTCTAGTCCTTGTGCCATTTAGAGTGGAAGATATTATAGAGCAAATAAATAGTTTGAAAAATAACTCCTCCTTGTGTCTTAACTGCTAAAATCAAGTACAATTATGAAACTCTTGCTTTGCCAATTCAACACATTACCAATCTGATTGTAGCTACAGGGGAATACCCAGATATCCTAAAGGAAACAAATATTGAACCTGTGCTTAAAGGAGGTCAGAAGTTTAGTAAGCAGAATTACATACCAATCGCAATAACTAGTACTCCGAAGAAAGTAATTGAAAAGTGTATCAAAAAACGGTTGGTAAACTTTCTTGATGAGTATGGGCTACTGTCCGACTCACAATATGGTTTTAAACAGGGATGTAGTACTGAAGATGCGATATGTAAAGTAACCAATTATATAAATAAAGCTCTTAATGTAAAACAAAAAGTTGCTGCTGCCTTTATGCCTATAGAAAATGTATCAGATGGGAATACGTGGTATTGCACATTATCTTTTGAAAACATATTCAACGAATAGGGTCTAGAATGTCAAAATAGACAAAAAGGTTAGTCATTTGCGATTGGTGGAGTTTGGTGTGCCATAGGAAACGGTTCTTGGACCAGTCCTATTCTCAATTTATATCAATAATATCACCAATATCTTGGAAAAAGCTGAAGTTATGTGTTATGCAGATGATACAGTGGTTTAAGTTGAAGGTAATAACCGGCAGCTAGTGCTCAAAAATTTGAAAATAAATCTAAGTAAGATTGAATAATTGCTGGATGGTAACTTACTTACATTTAATTAATCAAAAACCCATTATTTTACTTTTTCTTTGAATAACGTTGATACACCTAAAGATGTGAAATAGAAAATAAAAAAAGCTGTTCGGCTGTGATAGATCAAAAATAGGTTACCAAATATTTAGGATTACACATTGATCATTATTTAAGATGGAAGCTCCATATAGAAAGTGTTAGGAAAAAAATAAGAAAAACCAATTATAAGTTCCATCAACTGAGACAAATTGTAACCATAAAACTATTGATATTGATATATACTGCCATAGTGCAGTCTATTGTCAGCTATATTTGTATTCAATCCTTCACGATCTAAACATGTATTCATACCTTGACATTTGTTATATGACAGAGTACGATACCTAAGGAGTGAGAAGAGGTGCTGCACACAAGCTTTTAACGGAGCTTACGTACACTCTCTTATCTCTCCTTTGTTTCGTAATCATCCCAAATGTATTTGATATCCCAAGGGGGCTGCCTGTGATTCGAAATGCTATAGGTGATTGTAATAAACTATGATTGTAAATATGTTTGAGACGAAATAAATTGAAATTGAAATTTTATTCCCATCGGGAAGCCCGTTGTTCTTTCTTTCTGATTTGCAATGTTGCATTCATCTGGAGGGTTGTTCTTGTATGTGGTCATCGTCAAGAAGAGTTGAACAATCCTATGTTCCAAACTTATTGAATATCCATTTCGCTTACTCCGAAACCAATTTTTGAGAAATCGCCCGCTGAGTGAACTTCTATGATCGCATGTTGAATTTATGTAATAGATACTCTGATTATTTGAAAAATTATTATGGTCATCCCAATTGGACCGACATGAAAAGTTTCGTGAAGGATTTCTCTTTCCAATTGCCACCTTGACATAGGCGTCGGTATATTATTTTCCAGCGTTATTTTTTCAGTTACTTATTCTTACAATCATAGCAATTGATCACTCCATGTAAAAGTAGACATATGTTATCTCAACTGAATTTTATTATTTGTTTCGAAAGGTCTCCAGAAAGCCATATTGATAAAAATATTTTCTATGGATAATTCCTAACCTCACCAAGATACGGCACTGATTAAGGAATATTCTGAACTGGGCTAATCATGCGCCTCCACATAACAGATGTCCAATCCAGCTAGCCGAGCTTTTATTCCTCAAATATATCTGATAGCGCCTCTACTAATGATCTGGGCAACTAGGGGCACACCACTTAGCTTTTTTATGATTGTATAGGAAAGTAAAAACACTGGTAGTATATAAATTTCCCATTTGCCGGGCATTGCATATGAACACTCCTTGTAGTGCTCTTATTTTTATTGCCGTTCCAATTGTGATTAGAATAACTATACCGAATATGATTCAATCACCTCGAATTCAACCCAACTAAACCGTGAAATAACGGTCCTTCCACATTCAAATCCCACCGGTGACAAATAATGCTCGCAGAACACTGGGAATATACATCTTCTTCGGTGAACAAAGTTATCTCCCTAACAATAAATAATAATAGCACGTTGAATGCAGGAAGATAGTGAATGATTTATTGGAATCATTTGTAAGGAGTCTCAACATGTACACAAATAATTTGTCTCGTAGCTCGCTAAGCTACTTATCTTCCTTGGACGCACGCTTTAATGGAAGAGTAATACGAAAAATAAATCTGGCTTACAGTTATGCTGTTTCTGGAAATTATTTCAACTTTCAATGCCTTCTTCATACACAATAAGCGGATTCTGGTGACAGTGATGGAGAATGGGATGAATTAATTTCCTTTACTCACACTTTTCAGGAAAATGAATGTATATATATATATATATATATATATATATTTATATATATATATATATATATATATATATATACAGTGACCGGCAGAAAGTACGCATCATATGGGAATTTTTTTTAATATAATATTTTGACAAATGTCGATACATGCAATCGCTTCTGCATCAAAAGAAACCCCAAAAGATGTTGTACAGTGCCGTTCGTCTTTTCTTGTTTGGCAAAAAATTTGAAAAATTGAAAAATTATGTCTCAAAACAACAAAAAAAAATATTGAAAAATGTTAATTGGAAAAGTTGTTTGGAACATTTTATAGCTATGTACAAGTTAGGAAAAATTTCTGAGATGAAAAAATAAAAATAGATTTTTGCCATAAAAAAAATTTCAATTTGGGAAAAATACATTTCTGACAAAGAAACTCATTAGTAAAGCCCAAGAGTAATATTTTGAATAATATTTTGTGAAGATTCACCAGCTACTTCTATTTTATTCGAAGAAAATTTTAAATCTGTGGATTTGCCATGTGTTCAGTGCTTCCTAAGAGGTCACAGAAATATTTTCAGGACATTATGATCCCGATACTGTTTATTATCGACAAAGAAAAAGAACCATCTACAGAATTTTAATATACTTTTTTATTAGAAAAAAAAAATTGATTAAATTTTTTACATAATTACATTTTATAATAAAATTAGAAGCTGAAATAATTATAAACCAAACAATTTAATGCATACTCGAAAGTTTGTAATCAATTTATTTTCTGTTTAAATAAAAAATTCAATCTGAAATTATGTAGATACAAGGAACTTTATTAATAATGAACAGTATCGGGATTATGATGTCCTGGAGATATTTCAGTGACCTCTTATGAAGCAGCTGAATACATGGCAAATCCATAGATTTCAATTTTTTTTCGAATAAAATAGAAGTAGCTTGCGAATATTTACAAAATATCATTTAAAATAATAATGTTGGCCTTACTAATGAGTTTCTTTGTCTAAAATGTATTTTTCCAAATTGAAATTTCTATTATGGCAAAAAATTGATTTTTATTTTTTTATCTCAGATTTTTTTCAAAACTTGTACATAGCTATAAAATGGCGTTCTTAACAACGTTTCCAAATAACATTTTTCAATATTTTCCCAAATAAGTGTGTTTTGGGACATAATTTTCAAATTTTTTAAATTTCCCGCCAAACACGAAAAGACGAACGGCACTGTACAACATCTTTGTTGCTGTGCAGAAGGATTGACATATCGATATTCGTCAAAATTATAAACAAAAACATATATATACTAAAATAATTAACTAAAACATATATATATATATATATATATATATATATAAATATTATTATATATATATATATATATATATATATATATATAAATATATATATATATATATAAAATAATTAATAAAAATTTTTAAATATAACACTTATTTAAATAATATAAAAATATCTTAATGTATATGAGTATTCACTCACAAATTATTTTATTTAAATTTCTGCGTTTGCATCGTACGAACGTTATTGTCGGTGTATGACTTCGATGTTATCGTGAATGGTTTGTTTATCTTTCATGCATTTTAACCCTTTCCATGTACATCGGATTGTTTGGTAAGAGTTATAGTATCTGAGCCTGACTGTATTTTTTTGGCAGCATGTAAAGATCAGTTTTCATTATCACTACTATAAACAAAGTTAAAAAAGGTTGTTATAAATCTGGCCTAAGTTTTTTATATCATTTCTATTGTTAATGCTGTTGGGGTCTTCTTCAATATGTATCATTCTTACCCTTGGGTTCCTTTCTATGGTCAAAATTTCAACGTTGTTAGTGTCAAACTTATATTGATTTCCTTCTTTGTGTTTGGATACTTGTGGCCTTGTACTCGTTATTGCAAATATTATTTTGTTTGACCTATATAGGTACTTTGATAGTCTCCACACAGTATTCTATTTACAGTATGAGTTTGTTTGTTTTTTGGTATTTCTGGTTGTTGTTTTTTCGTTGATTCATTGCATTCGATGGTTTGTCTATGTATGGTTAAGGTATTTTTCCTGTTATTTTCATTTCTCTATTATCATTTTCATTGTAGCTCGCATGTATTCGTTTTTTCTACAAAGTGGTTGGGGTAATTATTTTCTTTCAAAATATTCTTGATAATTTCTATATTACTTCTCCTGAATTTTGGGTGAGCAAGCATTATAGCTCTGTCAGATGAATTTTCGATAATTTTTTGGTTTGTTACTAAGGGGTGCGTTTGACAAATGGGATTGTGTAACAATTCGATGCATTTGGTTCAATAAACCAGTTTGTGAAAATGTTTCCAGAATTGTCGTGTATTATTGTTGTGCCGAGAAAGTTTATTTGTTTTTCTATTGTAAATTTCAATCTTGGGTGATATTTATTAAATTTTTCAAGAAAATTCATCAACTTTGTCAGTTAAACAATCATCTACATATCGTTTGAAGACTATTGGTTTGAATGTTAGTGATTCATGCTCTTTTCTTCAACATACTCCAGAACCAAATTTGCTACTGTTGCAGCAATTGGAGATCCCAATCCTCCTTCGCCCTATTTTTAGTTGTAATATCACAAGAGAGTGAGAATAAAGTGAAAATAATTCGAGAGATTTTCGAAAATGAGAGCCCGACGGGTTCGAGTGGCTATTGCAAAATGGCAACAAGTTTGAGAAAGAAATCTGGAGAATTATTTTCTACACTATCGAACTCTCGTGTGATATTCTGTAGATAATTTTTTGATGTTACGATCATAAACTCATTTCTTCGCAAAATGAAATAATGTACTGAACCGGTTTTGATTCATTTCTCACTTTTCATGCGAATTGATGACAGACGTCAAATTAAAAATATACGTTGTCAGACAGTCGAAACAAAATACCTCAAATTAATTTCGCGGCAATTTTCTAGGTAGAATTTCCCACTATAATAATGTTCTAATTGGCCAAAACGTAAATGAATGATTTGAATTGAAATTTTCCATTGGATTCTAGAAATGTCAAACAATTATCAGCAATATTCAATCTGCCACTTACAATGTATCAAAATTCCCCTCAGATTTTTTAAAAAATATTATTGGAAAAAATGATTACTATGTGAAAAAGGAAATTTGTGAAATTTGTTTGCGATATAACAGTTCCACAAAATCATATGATAATGTCTCTGGATTGAGTTTCTTTATATACAAATATAGATACAAAATTAGCGATAGATATCATGAGAGAAAAATGACATAAACTCCAAAGTCACACAATACTAAACTTGAAAGAGTTTTTGAAAGGAATTGAACTATGTCTAACCTCAACATACTTTCAATATGAAAACAAATACTACTGGCAAATATTCGGAATTGCAATGGGATCTCCAATTGCTGTAGCAGTGAATGGAGTATGTTGAAGAAAATATCATCAAATCACTTACATTCAAACCAATATTCTTCAAACGATATATAGGCGATTGGTTAACATGTATTCCTACTGACAAAGCTGATGCAATTCTAAAAAAAAATTAATAAATATAATCCTAGATTGAAATTTACAATAGAAAAATAAATAAAGAAACGAATAAACTTTTTCGACACAACAATACACGACAAACTGTTATATTGAACCAAATGCATCGAATCGTTACACAAACTATTTGTCAAACGTACCCTTAGTTACAAAAAAGATGTTATTCAAAATTCAACTGACAGAGCTATAAAGCTTGCTCATCCAAAATTCAGAAAAAATTATATAGAACATATGAAGTATATTTTGAAAGAAAATAATTACCCCAGCCACTTCGCAGGAAAAACAATATTAATACGAATACATGCGATCTACAATAAAAATAATAATAAAGAAAAGAAAACATGCATACCTTTACCATACACAGACAAACTATCGAAAAAAATTATTAAAACAATGGAGAAACACAACATAATTATATCCCATCGACTGCAAAATACGAATAAAATCATTTATTTGAAATTAGAACCAGAAATACCAAAAATCAAACAAACTCATATAGAATACCGTGTGAAGGCTGTCAAAGAACCTATATAGGTCAAACAAAACAACATTTGCGAAAACGAGTACAAGCCCACAAGTACTCAAAATCTGACATTACAGTCTTATCCAAACACGAAAAAGAAAATCAACATAAGTTTGACACTAACAACGTTGAAATTTTGACCAACGAAAGGAATCCAAGAGTAAGAACAGTCCTTGGAATGATACATATTGAAAAAGACAGCATTAACAATAGAAATGATATTGAAAACTTCAGCCAGATTTATAACAACCTTTTTTAACTTTGTTTATAGTAGTAATAATGAAAACTGATCTGAACAATCCAGTCTACTAATGAAGAGGGTAAAAATGCATGAAAAATAAATAAACAAATATATATATAATTAATTGCTTTGGTTGTGATTTACATCTAGTTCATATTTGTTCCGTGCATGGAGTTCTCTTGTCGCCGTTCCATGGTTAGGTTTGACAATTCAGTCTGCCAGATGGATGGCTCTTTGGTTGCTGTCAATCACCAGCCATTGCTTCCTTTGTTTTCACTGTCCTCATGTCGTCCAGTTATTTTGCATCGGCTAATGTATTTAGCCCCCCTAAATTTAAAATGGGAAACAGCCCTTGAAGGCGAATTCCCAAGTTTCCATATGGTCCAAATTATGATCATTGGACTTAAAATAATTTTATATCGTTAACCTACAAAATATTTTTTCATCTCCATGTAAGTAGCACTTATTGTATCACACTACCTATGTAATTAAGTCTTTGTTCTTCTTTTATTGCAGAAAATTTTTATTATCCGCTGATGATGAACCTATAGAGGTTCGAAACATGTTCACCTAATCGATGGTTTTTATCTAATCGATTGTTAATATTATATTGTGGAGACGACTTCGAGTTTTTCTTCTTCATAAAATAATACCACTCCACTTCGAAATACAATGGACTTCTACCACAGGTTATATATGTATATATATATATGTATATATATATGTATATATATATATATATATATATAAATATATATATATATATATATATATATATATATATATATATATATATATATATATATATATATATACAGTACAGAGAAAGTACAATGGATTCGGCTATTGTTTGGCCCAAAATGGTGGTTTGTTCGAACATTTAATAAAATAATTCCGTACACAAAATATTTAATTTGGTTTATCTTTTCTTGTGAATATTTTTTTTCTCTCCATTCGAAAAAGAACTGTTTTTCTGTTAGAAATAAGTTTTTTGTTTTTATTGTCTTATAGAAATATCGTTTGCTTTTGTTTATGTTTGAGAATTTTCTTTTGTTTTCGCGGCCACCACGCCACCAAAGATATTTTGATCTACCTGTCGTCCGACAGATTAAATTGAATCAATGATTCAGTTTAATTTGTTCAAATTATCTGAAGTGAAATTATCGTCAATAATTCTTCTTCATTGCACATTTTCCCGACTTCTGCTGGTATGATACTGACGTCCTGAGCTGACCGCCCTGATTCTCTTATCTCTGTGTCGTGACGTAAATATCCCTTCTTCGAGCGAGTCGAGGAGAAATTGTAATGCTCTCTCAATATAAAGCAAGCTATTCTTTACGCTCTCATGAAACCACCGAACCCAAGATAAATACTTTCCGATACTGAATATACTTCCTCGGGTTGCTCTGCGTATTGGTTCTCAAAAGGTCCGTAAATCAACATCCTAACACACATTCTTCTGCTTGTCCAAGGATTCCTTGTTTAAAACGATATATCAAGCTTCGGATCCCTCAGCAATTTGAGTCTTTTGAGGAGATCTTCATATGCTTTTTCCTCCAATGTTAGCTGGTTTGATCATCGACTTTGATGATTGATATTGGTTTCTCATTCATAATATTATTTTCTTGAAAGATATAGGACATTCCTAGAAAATATATTTTTTCTGTAGAGAATCACTAGCTCAGCCTTTTTTCTTTTGATAATTTATATGGAGTTCAAAGTTTTTGACATGCCCAACTGATGTACATTTTTCTCCATCTGAGAAAATTTGGAACTGAATTAATAGTAGTTACTGAATCAAGTGATGTTGCTGTGTGGAACAAAATATTTTCATTAGGCGTGAAGGATATGCGTTATCTGAAAAAAGGTTAAACATGATGTGTACATTTTTTCATAAGGAAAAGTTATGTAAGAAATTCTTGACACTCTATTTTCAATCTATTTCTGTTTAATTTCTACTGAAAATTTGTTGTTGAACAGATGATGGATGTATCTACCTGAGATGCGGTTTTCTGTACCAATCTATGATGACTCTGTTGTTCTTGTGAACTTAGTATGGGCATTTTCTATTCAAATGGTGAATTGAATGTGTGGGTCCAGACTATTTGAAGTATTGAAAATATTAGTAATACCATCATTCGGTAATGCAACCATGATGTCATCAACATATTCCTTGATGAAATGTGGTTTGATAGATAAAACAGGTAATATTAATGTATACTTAACAGAAAATGTCTGCCCGGAAATGTAGAGGAGAGCGGTTGTACAGGTGTTATCTGAGAAGAGAAGTCCGACAGAAATGAAGGATTGGAGGGGTATCATTATATTACCCGCAATGTCGACAATATTTGAGAGGGCTATGGAGGTACACATAAAGGCCTATGCACAGCTCTTTTCCTCAATACCAGATGTACAATCGGGATTCCAAAAAGGATATAGCTATACGGGCGCACTACTCCATATTACCGATGAGATAATAAAAGCGATAGATAAAAAGAAATTCATCATATTAATTTTGTTGGATTTTAGCCGAGCCTTTGATACAATTAATTATGATTTGATAGGTATCTTGAAATAACTTTTTTCAATGCGTTGGCGTTAATAGGTGAGTACATGAAAGGTAGGCAACGAAAAGTATGTATAAGAAATCGTTGCTCAGAATTCCTGTACCTTACCTCTGAAGTACCGCAGAACTCTATACTTGGTCCTTTATTGTTTTCCTTGTATACATCTCAACTACTGTCTAAGCTTCAGTATTGTCAAGACAATTTATATGCTGATGATACCCAGTTGTACTACAGCTTCCCGGTTGAAACAATCGATAAAACAAAGGAGCTAGTCGATGTAGATTTGAATAGATTTGTTGAGGCAGCTACCGAGCACTGTTTAAGTATCAATTCAAATAAATCGAATGTTCTGATATTGGGTCAAGAAAGCACCAAGGAGCGGTAAGTCAATGTATGGATATACAGATTCTGGGGGAATCTCTAACGATTGTAGATGAAGCAAAAAATCTAGGTGTAGTGATAGATACCAATTTAAGATTTGAAAAGTATATAAACACATTGATACAACGAGCCTACGCCACTCTTGAAATGATTTATGGTAACAGGCATTTTCTGCCGTTTCAAGTGAATAAATACTAATGTGAGTCCATCATCTTTAACGATATACTACCGAAAAAAAAGGAACAAAATTCCTTCTTAAGATTGATTCATGCTAGCCGTAGACCGCAAAGAACGTCATATAAACTCCAGGAAATCAGTTAGTTGAATATGAGAAATATTTCTTCATAAAATACTCATGACAAAAACACCATCTTATCTCTATAACAAAATTACATATCATACGGATATACATAATCTGAACATCAAATATGGATTACTCAATCCTGCCAGTCTAAGTGGTTTTCATTTAGCAACTTCAAGAGTTAACTAGTGATGTTCATAACTGTATTTCGATTGAATCTGTGATTTACAAGCTGTGATTAACGAGCTGTGATCAAAGACCTGGCAGAACTATAGCATCAAACAGAAGAAAAATATCTTTGTGAAACATGTCTGTTTAATTTTTGATTATTTTTGGTTCAAAGTTTACCAAAACACAATTTTCTTGAATTCTTTCAGAAATTAGGAAGTTATATTGACCTCTTAGCAACGCTGTTCATCTGCTTTGTATAGGAATGATATCATTGATTAGCTATCACCATCCACGAGTTCTCCCAGTGAAGCCTGGAACAGAAATCAAAGAATTCCAATTTTCTTCTTCCCCATTAAAATATTCACTTCACCTTTGAATTTTTTCATAATTTCCTTTCAAGATTCAGATATATTTCCAGAAACCGATCCAAGGAACTCATCCTTCATAAAAAAATATATTTCATGTTTCTGTAGTGTGGTCAGATCAGACAAAAAGTGTCAGTTCTGTTATGTTATTCTGTAGCGTCGCTCCAGGGTACACTAACTCACTCCTTGTGCACCTAGGACATTTGACATTTCTAAATGACATCGAAATTGGTTTGTTTTGAAGTATTTCCGTTAGACAGTTTCATTATTCGAAATGTGCCCCGATATTAAAGTATATTCAAATAATATCCCGAGGTGGAAAATCAGAGCATCCGTCGAGCTGTGGAAATAAAAGGATTATTCAAGGCATTGTCATAACCTGTAACTTCACCAGATTTCAAAGTGATCTATTCGCTGTTTTATTCCATATTACTGTGCACAGAGTTTCGAAATGAACTCTTTTCGAAAAGCAAACGTTACAAATTAATTGGTTAATTATAATTGTGTCACTTCAAATGAATCGTTATTATAGTATTTGTCGTTGGCATAATTATATGCGTTAGTCAAAATATTTGTTGAGAAAGAAGGAATAGCGTCAGTGGGGACATCTAATGAAGCTACAATAGGTCTTATTGCTAGGATTGGTTTTGGATTTCCCCTATATCAGTAGCATATGGTTTACTGAAGATAGTATAACCTGTTTAATCTTTCAAACCACATTCCATCAAGAAATAAGTCAATTACATCATTGCCGTTGCATTGCCGAATGATAGTTTTACGGAGATTCTTGACACTTTTACAGTCTGGATTCACAGATTCAATTAACTTCTGAAGCAGATGGTGCTCAACCATCAGAACCTTTTTTGAACACTGAGTTCATAGGAACTTTCAACACTTTTGACTACTGCGAAAGATCTTCTTTGCTTGAGTTGTCGATTTTCTAGACGCTGCTTGAGAGCATTCTTGAAATATGTGAATTTTGGATTGGTCGATATTGTATTTATGATTGGTTTCGTTGATGAAACAATTTGGTTTGCTGCATTTTCTTGCATCTGCTGGAAATATTGTTCCTGATTTGGTGGAAAGTAAGAGCTAACTATTTATAATTGGCTATGATATAAATGGTCAGCTAAATACTGAGGTTTTGGTCAGCTCTAAAATGTTTTCTGTCAGCAAATATAGTGAATTGATGCGCTCCTAGTGGCGTGCAAGAATAACAGAATTGACCAGCAAATAATGTCATATTGGACAGCTCTAAAATTAGTTTCATAGCCAATTGAATATATCTGCAGCAATATTAGTAATAAAAAGGAAAATCGTGAGTCATATTTAATAAAATTTTGGCAAGCTGTGAAATTAATTTTAGTTCGCTAATTAACTTTATTTCTACAGCAACAAATGTGTGCAACTTGCTTGCTGTGCTTCAAAATAATGTAATATATTTAATGAATGAATGACTACACCACCCACTGTTATCCTATTTGGTGAACTAAATAAAAATAAAAATGGGAAAATATTTAATCAGAATGCTTTAATGCCTAAAAATGAGATCAATCAAAGAGGTCAAACATTAGTAATAAGGTATAATTGATAACTAAAAATAAAATAAAAACTTTAGATAGCTTTAATTATAAAAAAATATTGAAAACACGGTCGAACACATTAATCTAACTGCAACAAATCGTATAATCGTAATGCTCACACGCAATTGGTCGGCTTACGAAGCATCGCCGACGTTAACCGAACATTGCCGCTTTTCAAGTGAAATAGCACATGAACTAAATATAATAAAGCTCATTTTAAATTGTTAGCTGACCATACTTCAATAGGCAGGCCTATAAACATTATAGCTTGTAGATATTATTTTCGTGCAGACCAGTTGTATAATTTTGCTGACCAAGTAATTAATTTGTATTATGACTATTCATTTTGCAAACACATACATATCAAGCTGACCAAATTCGTACTTATTTTTTGATAATACTGATGATGTCAAAATGACTTGATAGCTAATTTTTCTTGCTGACCCAATATTCAAATGGCGAAACATTTAATTACTTGCCTTCATAATCTGTTCAGGAATGGGATGTAGCGAATATCGTTGCATCATTTGTGTACCTATTGGATATGGATTTGAAAGGAGCATTGGGGGTAGTTGTTGTTAGATATGCCAGGTTCATTTCCGGTAGGAAACATACTGTTTTGGAAACTTGTTATTTTTTGTTTTACTTCAATTGAATGACACTGTATTTACACTTTTATAAATGAGTTCACTTTGTAATGAAAAACAAGTTCATTGTTGTAATAGAATGCCCAGGTTATTCGGTGAAGAGCGGTGTGGAGTTCTTTGGACCGCCTTGCTAGTTTCAAATTTATTTATGTTTCGAACAAAGGTTTTAGAAATTGTGAATTTGAATGGGCGCCAGAATTTTTTGTTGAATTGGGATGAAAATTCAAATTCCCTATTCAATGATAATTGCAAATCAAATAACGTTTCCTTCTGTAAATAACTACAACAATGAAACAAATATCAAACTTATATTAATCTATTCACAACTATACATCATTTTCCAGTTATTAACGAATATGTGTCAAATATATTCATCATCCAGAATAAAAAAGGAAATATTGTTTTTACACGCTTTATATTAGCTTCACTTGTATGTTTGTTTGTTTGTAACCGACACCTTTGGGCGCGATTTTGATACACTTCCAGACGTACGAATGATTTGAAATTTTACAGGTGTACATGATTCCGGTGATAATGCATTAAGAAATTTTTGTTTGAAAAAGAAACAAAATGGCGGCTCCAATATGGCGGACGAGTTTCGTGATTATGGTCCGATTCGCTTCAAAATTGATATCTGGCGGTTTTCGTGGTCAGAAATTATGATTCTTTCTTTAAAACTGGAAAATTCAAGATGGCGGCTAGAAAATAGTGGACGGTTTTGTGATTATGGTCTGATTCCATTCAAAATTGGTATGTGGGGGATTTTTGTGTCCAATATCATGATTCTTTTGTGAAAATTGAAGAATTTCAGATGGCGGCCCCAAAATGGCGGACGTGTTTTGTGATTATGGTCCAATTCTATTCAAAATTGGTATGTGGGCGTTTTTGGGGGTCGGAGATTATGATTATTTTGTCAAAATTGAAGGTTTCAAAATGGCGGACGAGTTTTGTATTTATGGTCTGATTCTATTCAAAATTGGAGAATAATAGTTGAAAAAATTAAATAATCATAATAATAGTTAGAAAAACTGAAAAACACGCTTTAATAAAAACAAAACTAAAAAGTAGAAAATAATTTCAAATGAGTTTGAAATAAGAATACAGTGATTGATATCAAATTTATTTCATCGTAAAAAAGCGTGAGGTGCTTTTTAAGATATTTTCATAATGATTCTACTTTTACCAATTTCTGTCCATGAAATATTAACAACAATTGACATCAAGCACCCGACCCCTTTTTACGATGAAAAAAATTTTTTTGGTAATCACCGTATTCTTGATTTGTTGAAAATATAAACAGGATGTTCATAAAATCAGATGTGGAATCATCTGCGACTGAAAGATAAACCTTAGTCACTATCTTCCATCGTCAAGATAACCTCTTGTGGGGTATTCATGTTGAAAAGGGAAACATTCTCAATTGAATATTGATAGAAAGATTTTTCTGTGAATTGAAAAATCCACGATTAAAATTTGCATTTTCATTCAGATTAAAATTAAGTTATTTTTTGTGAATGTCTAACAGAAAACAACTACTTCCCCGGCTGAAGCCACGCTGGACATTGAACTACATCTGATAGATATTCTGAAAAGGCCCTAACTCAAAAGAAAAAATCTGAAATTGAAAATTTGCATTTTCATTCAGATAGTTATTTGATTTTCTATTCCAGTCTTGATTAAGAACTCATGCAGATGAATGAGGATGAGAAGAATGTTTTCCAAAAGGGAGTACTCACCAGAAATCATTCATAACATTGACGCAGGAGAGACATCGCATTCACTAGGTCTTCAATACATTTTTGTCGACGAAAATCTATTTCACGCTTCCACGATCATCAGGAAGACCGGAAGAAATGGGAAACACATTTTCAAGAAGCAATCTCACTTTGCAAAGATGGAAAAAGTTAGAATCATTTCTTTTGGAGAGACACTTTGAAATGAGTGTTTTCTGACATTAAAACCTGTCATGGGGTATGATAGATGGATTTGTTGAAAATATAAACAGGATGTTCATAAAATCAGTTGTGGAATCATCTGCGACTGAAAGATAAACCTTAGTCACTATCTTCCATCGTCAAGATAACCTCTTGTGGGATATTCATGTTGAAAAGGGAAACATTCTCAATTGAATATTGATAGAAAGATTTTTCTGTGAATTGAAAAATCCACGATTAAAATTAAGTTATTTTTTTGTGAATGTCTAACAGAAAACAACTACTTCCTTGGCTGAAGCCACGCTGGATATTAAAATACATCTGATAGATATTCTGAAAAGGCCCTAACTCAAAAGAAAAAATCTGAAATTGAAAATTTGCATTTTCATTCAGATAGTTATTTGATTTTCTATTCCAGTCTTGATTGAAAACTCATGCAGATGAATGAGGCAAAGAAGAATCTTTTCCAAAAGAGAGTACTCACCAGAAATCATTCATAACATTGACGCAGGAGAGACATCGCATTCACTAGGTCATCAATACATTTTTGTCGACGAAAATCTATTTCACGCTTCCACGATCATCAGGAGGACCGGAAAAAATGGGAAACACATTTTCAAGAAGCAATCTCACTTTGCAAAGATGGAAAAAGTTAGAATCATTTCTTTTGGAGAGACACTTTGAAATGAGTGTTTTCTGACATTAAAACCTGTCATGGGGTATGATAGATTGATTTGTTGAAAATATAAACAGGATGTTCATAAAATCAGATGTGGAATCATTTGCGACTGAAAGATAAACCTAAGTCACTATCTTCCATCGTCAAGATAACCTCTTGTGGATATCATGTTGAAAGGAAAACATTCTCAATTGAATATTGATAGAAAGATTTTTTCTGAATTGAAAATCCACGACAAAAATTTTTTTGTGATCGTCTAACAGAAACAACTATTTCCCGGTAAGCCAGCTGGAAATTAATCATCGATATATATTTCGAAAGGCCTAACTCTAAAAATATGAAATTGAATTTGTATTTTCATTCAGATATTATTTGATTTTCTATTCCAGTTGATTGAGAACTCATGCAGATGAATGAGGCAAAGGAGAATGTTTTCAGAAAAGTATCACCAGAACTCATACATGACGCAGGAGAAATCGCATTACTAGTTCAATACTTGCGACGATCTATTCGCTTCACGATCATCAGAGACCGGGAAAAAATGGAAACAATTTTCAAGAAGCAATTCACTTGTAAAGAGGAAAAGTTGAATCATTTCTTTGGAGAATTGAAATGAGTGTTTCGACATTTCATGGTGATAGAGATTTGCTGAAAATATAAACAGGATGTTCATAATCAGATGTGGAATATCTGGACCGAAAGATAACTGTCACTTATCGTCAAGATATCTGGTATTCATTGAAGGAAAACATTTCACTGAATGATAGAACATTTTTCTAATTGAAAATCACGATTAAAACTGATTATTTTTGTGATGTCAACAGAAAACAACATTTTCGGTCGTGGACATTGAACTACCGATAGATATTCCCACTCAAAAAAAATGGAAATTGAAAATTTGCATTTTCATTTAGATAGTTATTTGATTTTCATCTTTGATTAGATCCATGCAGATGAATGAGGTAAAGAAGAATGTTTTCAAAGAGAGATACCAGAAATCATTCATAACATTGACGGGAGATGATTACTATCCAATACATTTGTCGACGAAAATCATTTACGCTTCCGATCATCAGGAGACCGGAGAAATGGGAAAACATTTTCAAAGCAATCTCACTTTGAAAGATGGAAAAGTTAGAATCATATCTTTTGGAGAGACACTTTGAAATGAGTGTTTTCTGACATTAAAACCTGTCATGGGGTATGATAGATTGATTTGTTGAAAATATAAACAGGATGTTCAAAAAATCAGATGTGGAATCATCAGCGACTGAAAGATAAACCTTAGTCACTATCTTCCATCGTAGTTCAATGTCCAGCGTGGCTTTAGCCGGGAAAGTAGTTGTTTTCTGTTAGACATTCACAACAAATAACTCAATTTTAATCGTGGATTTTTCAATTCACAGAAAAATCTTTTTATCAATATTCAATTGAGAATTTTTCCCTTTTCAACATGAATACCCCACAAGAGGTTATCTTGACGATGGAAGATAGTGACTAAGGTTTCAGTCACAGATGATTCCACATCTGATTTTATGAACATCCTGTTTATATTTTCAACAAATCAATCTATCATACCCCATGACAGGTTTTAATGTCAGAAAACACTCATTTCAAAGTGTCTCTCCAAGAGAAATGATTCTAACTTTTTCCATCTTTGCAAAGTGAGATTGTTCTTTGAAAATGTGTTTCCCATTTCTTCCGGTCTTCCTGATGATCGTGAAATAGATTTCCGTCGACAAAAATGTATTGAAGACCTAGTGAATGCGATGTCTCTCCTGCGTCAATGTTATGAATGATTTCTGGTGAGTACTCTCTTTTGGAAAACATTCTTCTTTGCCTCATCCATCTGCATGAGTTCTTAATCAAGACTGGAATAGAAAATCAAATGACTATCTGAATGAAAATGCAAATTTTCAATTTCAGATTTTTTCTTTTGAGTTAGGGCCTTTCCAGAATATCTATCAGATGTAGTTCAATGTCCAGCGTGGCTTCAGCCGGGGAAGTAGTTGTTTTCTGTTAGACATTCACAAAAAATAACTTAATTTTAATCGTGGATTTTTCAATTCACAGAAAAATCTTTCTATCAATATTCAATTGAGAATGTTTCCCTTTTCAACATGAATACCCCACAAGAGGTTATCTTGACGATGGAAGATAGTGACTAAGGTTTATCTTTCAGTCGCAGATGATTCCACATGTGATTTTATGAACATCCTGTTGATATTTTCAACAAATCAATCTATCATACCCCATGACAGGTTTTAATGTCAGAAAACACTCATTTCAAAGTGTCTCTCCAAAAGATATGATTCTAACTTTTTCCATCTTTGCAAAGTGAGATTGCTTCTTGAAAATGTGTTTTCCATTTCTTCCGGTCTTCCTGATGATCGTGGAAGCGTGAAATAGATTTTCGTCGACAAAAATGTATTGAAGACCTAGTGAATGCGATGTCTCTCCTGCGTCAATGTTATGAATGATTTCTGGTGAGTACTCTCTTTTGGAAAACATTCTTCTTTGCCTCATTCATCTGCATGAGTTCTTAATCAAGACTGGAATAGAAAATCAAATAACTATCTGAATGAAAATGCAAATTTCCAATTTCAGATTATTTTTTTTGAGTTAGGGCCTTTTCAGAATATCTATCAGATGTAGTTCAATGTCCAGCGTGGCTTCAGCCGGGGAAGTATTTGTTTTCTGTTAGACATTCACAAAAAATAACTTAATTTTAATCGTGGATTTTTCAATTCACAGAAAAATCTTTCTATCAATATTCAATTGAGAATGTTTCCCTTTTCAACACCGTATTCTTATTTCGAACACATTCAAAATTATTTTCAACTTTTTAGTTCAGTTTTCTATTGGAGCGTGTTTTTTAGTTTTTGAACTATTATTTTTATTCAATGAACCTGTCGGTTTTATCGATGACGTTGAACCTCTGATTGTAGTTTGTGTACTTATAGCTGCTGTGCGACCGATCAGGTGGACACAAGCATCAGCTTTTGGTCTATTGAATGTGTTCTCAGTAATATAACATAAAAAACAATATTGCCTGTGTCAGAATTTGATATACAAGATTTCAACTTCTTGAAATTTGGAATTTTTCAATGCACTCCTCAATGCATAGTTGTTACAAATGAGTGTAATCTCATCAAGAGATTATTGCTTAAGATTAATTGAGCATACAAAACAGCTTGTGCTGAGATTTGTCAGTAATATCCAATACTGAAATTGAAGAATTATTTTATGATCCAATCAAAATTGATCTTTGTACTATATAAAGGAGAAATAATTCATTCTGATCTTGAGCAGCCAAGACTATACTTTACAAAGAATAAAAAAACAGAATTATACGAAAATGACTTCAATTTCAATGATATTCAAGAGAAAGCATATAAGAACTATGTTTGACCAATCGTCGAATGCCTCTTCAGAAAGTTTTCTATAAAATCAAAGAATATTCCAAATTCCAAGGAGTCAATATATTCATAAATATACAAATGTGATCGCTTCACCTAAATCAAAATCACAGCTCGGTGATAATTATCACCAAATATGGAACCATACCAAAGATATATTCAAATATAAAAATCATGAAAAATATTTATTATTCAACTATATCATACCAAATACAGTGTGAGTGATATCATATATTTGTGAAACCCTCACTTAATCCCAATAAAGCCTTGTCAGAGAAAGCAATCCAATCAGATAAGATCGAACATTGATATCTTAATTCAATCTGATATATCACATGTGGCATCCATGATTCTAACTGAACTCCTTGAAAAATAAATGGGGAACGGCACTTTTATCGATTATCAGATTGGCCTACATGAATCTGATCGCTGTTTACCGAACAACATACATAGATGACTTGGGATATCATTTTCTCTGTGAAGAACCATCTGACGTTCTCGTTAAAAAATATATTCCAAGATGGCTTATATTTCATTTGATCAAAAATACCTCTACTCACCTTGCCTGATGTCACTATAATTCACTGATTTGAAATTAATTTCGTAGAAAAAACAAAAATGTTCTAATTTATTTGTTAATTCAACATGAACAGATTCTACTTCATTGAATCATGGCTGACCAGTTTCAGAACACAAGTTTACAAGTTATCGCTAGTATAGCTCGCTCGATAAGGAGCCAGACTCGCATTTTCATTCCTTTTAATATGATCGTGCTGTCAGAATGAATTGTTGCTCATCTTCTCAACTCCAATGACTATTCGCCGTTACCCACGGTAAGATGGTGCTAAGATTTTCAATAGTGAATGAATGAATCTCTGAGCATATCAATAAGAAATGTAACAGATATACCGTTACAACTCGATGTTCCCGCAGTTCTGTAAATTATTTATTTGTTTCAAGAACATATTATTTTATTCTTCGACTGATAAAATAATTCTCCATCCTTTCATTTTTAGCCGAAACTGTTTTTCAAATTGTTGTCACATTTCTTCTTTATGGACAGTAAAGCGAACTCATCCATACATCTGCACTTCATGATTCGTCGGTCACTATTGATTAAGGTATAAAACTAAAAAAATTAAAAACAGTTCATTGCATGACTGCTAAAAAATGCCCAGAAAATGTACTACATTAATTCCAGAAACGAAAGTGAGCTTATTATCAACCTATCTCGCGAAAACAAGTGGTCAACGATGTGTGGAAGATATTGGATCACCATCGTAGAAAACCAACACTGCCAACTAATATAACAGATATGAATGCAATCATTGAGATTTGTATAAATGGGATTGCCAAAGTCTCAGCTGACCGAGGTGGTGTAGCACCTCTCGTTGTAGTTTCAAAAAACTATTGGTAAAGCTGAGCTTTGAGGAAAGTCAACAGATTTCTTGAACGTAAGTTCAGGCGCGTGTTAGTCGGAATCATAGTGAACGTTTCATAGTGAGACCTAATATCTCTGTATTAATATAGTGGACACAGTTTTTGAGACAAAACTTTTGATGATTCTCAAGAATTCTCAGTAAAGCTTGGATTTTGTAGACCAGAGTTGAACTGACTTCGACTTACTTTTCAATAACATTAATCAGTTAGAGAAAGATTTTATCTCAAACAGTTTGACTACTCACCGTATCCAAATCGTCATTCACTTAAATACACCTGAATCGACCGATGAGCATATGGTGACGGATTTGCTGGCAAATGGCTCTGGCATATCGTGAATGCTCCATTGGATGCATGAATTCCACCGGAGCTCAACACATTCCAGTTGATTTACTACCCAAAACGCATATCCATGATAGCAGAGAACTTTTACACTAGCAGCAACCTTTCGGAAATGAGATTTGGATCTGGATTTAGTAATTGTTGGAAATGAAATATGAGGGATGTTTTTCGTGTGAGTTATTGCCGGGAGAGTTATTCAATCTGTCGTATGATGGATTCATTAGATAATCGAAGATAGAAATATGGAATCGTTCATCACCTCAGAATAATTGTGATGTGACTTAGGACCGGTTCATGGGATGAAACATAGTATGTCTCATTTGAAATGAAGTCACCCGGATATTATCGTAATTTCCTGCAATCTAGATTCGAGCTTTGGGACAATTGTAGTCCTATATAAGACATTAATTTCGAAATAACCATCTCCAAACCATCTCCAAACTGAGACAAATGGGGTCCATTCCTGATGTTTTGCTTCACGCTAAAGATATCGAAAAATATTATTGGAGAAAGTTGTTAACAATGATTCACACATGGTTACAATTTTGGTTTTCATTTGATGCCATGGAAATGGAAAAAATATTGAGGAGGGTCGATTTGACAGAGAAATGCACTTTAAGAGAGAGAATAAACTTCTGATAATTGAAACAATTAGGAAAACAACAGTTTGAAATAAATCAACCATAGTAGCTTTCACCCGAAGAAGGAAGCTAGAGGGCGTGGGACCTTTTACCCTCCAAGGAAATAACATCCAGCTGTCGAAGGAAATTGAATATCTCGGGGTAATTCTAGTCTCGAAATTAACATGGAACCAACAACTGGCAAAAGTAAAGGAGGAAGCTGAGGTGACACTAATGTTAGCTAGACAAGCTCACGGGAAAACATGGGGGCTGAGTCCCAAAATGGTGTATTGGACATACAATACTGTGGCGAAACCCATTATCACCTATGCATATTTGGTATTGTGAACAAAGGTAATCCAAAAAATAGCCGCGGCTGAATTGAGCAGGGTACAAAGACTTGCATGCCTCAGCATAACGGGGGCTATGAAAACAACACCAACAGCAGCAATAGAAGCACTACTGGACCTTTCACCGATTGACAATACAATCATATGGGAGGCAAGAATGGGACTACAAAATACTGCAATAGATCGGATCACAATAAGATATAAAACATAGTGGGAGGCAACATTCTTGAAATGAAAGCAACGGACCACACCAACTCCTAGATACTTTTTTGACACGAACTTCAATCATACAAGACCGAAGGGAGTAGAGAGACGACAACATCAAGAGCAAACCTGGAGAGAGGATCTGGTACACAGACGGATCCAGGACCAAGGAAGGAACTGGTGCTGGTACATACAGAGAGGGAAGAAACTCTGAAGTGAGCACCTCACTGAAAATGAATACTTTCGTATTCCAATCGGAAGTGTATGAAATCTTGTAATGCGTGAGAGAAAACAACATGAGGGGAGTGCGCAATGCAAGGATCAAAATTTGCACAGTAAGCCAGGCGTCAAAATTGACATCAAGACTGGTATGGAAATGCCGAGATGAACTCAGAGCCCTCGCAGAACACCACAACATAACTTTGATGTGGGTTCCAGGACACTGTGGCATGGAGGACAACGAAAAAAAATGATAAACTGGCTAGGACGGGCTCATCAACTCCATATATCGGCCCAGAGCCTGCACTCGGAGAGACAATATCCGCCGTCCGAAGCTGCATACGAGACTGGGCCAAACGAGAACAAAGAGAGCGCTAGAACCAAGCTTCTCTTATGCACCACGGGAAAATATTTATTATAGAACCGTCGAAACAAAGAACTGAAGAACTACTCAAGATGAGTAGGAACCAGAACAATAACGGTCTTTCTCACTGGTCCAATGAGAGGACACCTGCACAAAGTGGGGCTGTACAACGGAGAACTTTCCTGGAGACAATGTGGCAAAGGGACAGAAACGCCCAAGCATGAATTGTCAGAATGCGAGGCGATACGCCACAAGAGGCAAGCAATATTCGGACAGCCAAGGCTTGCCCAAAAATAATAGCCAACCGGTGAAACCTGTATAGACTGGTACAGGGGACTGGACTTATGGAGTGGGTGCTGCAAAACAATTACTGGAATGCACAAAAAGTCCAAGAGGCTGAGGTGCAGCTGGTGATGGGACCAAAATCCGAGGAAAAAAACGATTAGTTGAGATAATCACTTATTACGCAAAAATGGAATACAAATCTGATGTAACCTGTCTCAACTAATTCCCCATCGATTTGTATACATTTCTCAATTCTTTCTCGAATATTATGGCTACTCTTCTCAGCTCTGGAATGGTGATTTCGCGCCACGCTCTTCTCATTTTAGCACAAAGTTTTTCCCGATTTCCGAGCTTCGATTCGGGAACTTCTTCAGTTTTTACTAAAAATAAACATCTAATGGTACAGTGTCAGGAAATCTAGGAGACCATAGTTCAAAGGGACTATTTCTTCCTGTCCAGCGTATTGTAAAATGCTCATTCAACGGCTGACGGACAATTCTGGAATCATGAATTGACGCACCATCTAGCTGGAAAAACATATCCTTTTGTTCGAAGGAGATTTCCAATTGCATCCCATAATTCCGTATCGGAAAAGTAAACTAGACGATCAGTTATTTAAGGAACTAATGTTTCGACTTCCACACCATACTTCAACTTCCTCTGATTACTGATCATCATAATCAATAACCCAATGGGGATTTTCTGTAGGACAGTCTCTACAGTTTTGAGAAGAATACCGCCCCAATAGTGGTAAATTCGGCATTTAACAAAATTTTATTAGAAAAGTCCGTCATCTGAAAACTTCCTCTGGGGCTCTCTACCTTTATTTTCATCACCTCCTCCAAAGTATGAGAAATTTCATTTATAAGGCTTTATTCAGTTGAGATACCAAATCCCCTAGAATCACTTCTGGATTCGCTTGATTAGCATCTAAGACTACGTTATCTTCAGGATGCAAATGTATTCGACGAAGTTGATCATTCTGATATATTTTGATAACCCTGCCAGTTTCATCAAAAATAACATGTATGGCATCTGCAGTTCCATGACTTGAAGCGGAGAGATCTTTGGATAATTCTCTGGTACTTCCCTGCTACCACAAGCGCTATCTCTAAATAACTTTATATCGAGTTTATCCATTGAATGCAGATGCATTTTGCGATTGTAAACTAGAATTTCACACGATTTAACAAAAATGTTGTCAAATTGGCATTAAATTTAATCATAGTTTTTGTTTTCATGACACTTCATTGAACTGAAACCCAAAGTTGTAACTGTGTGTGGACATTCATATTAAAAAAACTCAAAATGATAATTTTGGTCATTCTTCTTTAACTTTTTTCGATATCTCCAACGCGAAAAAAAAAATCGTGAACAGGCCACATTTGGAGGGCTGCCGCTATCTCAGTTCATTACCAGAATTCAAGTTGGTTGTTTCGAAATGAACGTTTTATATGGGACTACAATTGTGTCAAAGCCCAAGTCTGGATTTTAAGAAATTACGATAATTTCCGGGTGTCTTGATTTTGAATGAAACACCCTATTCTTACCTCTATGAAATTTCTTCAATGATCTACGGAATCCAAGATGAAAAAAGTTCTATAATAAAAATTTGTAAATCTCTTTAGAAGTTTTGATTCGGTATTTCAAAAAATCTTGAAAACTTCAGAAGTAGGGTATTAGGGAAAATACGTGAAAAATTCTCAAAAACTTTCTCATCTAGAAGAGAAGGTGGAAATTGAAATATCGATAGTTGCAACCATTTATAAGAAAATGCCGAATTGTTAGCGCAAACCAAAATGAAAGGAAATTCGAAATTTGAAATTGCTATTAGTAATATAATTTTTTTAAAAACATTATCGTCCTGTATCTTTAATCATTGTTGGACCCATATTATGATCAGTACTATTTACCTCGGAATATTGCAACACATTTTGACACATTTTGTACACACTGATCGAAGCAATCCATATTAGAGTGTATTATTCTCGGAAAATTATATAGTACCATCATTTTGCTGAAGTACAATGTAAACTACATCTAGTAGTTGGCAGATGCCAATTCGATTCAACTTGAGTATACTTTTCACCCCATCTCATTTCGTCGGTAAAATGATGATGTAGAAATAAAATATGTGCATATAAATGAGAACTTTAGATGTTTTGGATATTTTCAGTTCCCAATATAATTTTTCTCGAAATTTTTCTTCCTTTTAATTTTTTTTTCTGATAATCCCCCATTTGAATTGTTTCATCACTATATTTGTTTCGACAGTTCATAAAAAGAAAATTAAAATTTTTAACCTTTTAATACTCGGTATATATTTTTTATTATGGAAACCTTTCTTATCTTCTTATCTCTTAGCTATTGAAACTAGTAATAATTGTCATTTTCCAAAGACCTGCTACAATTATATGGAAATGTGTGATGTGGTCAATAAACTCTACTCTACTCTATAGACCATGGGGTTAATAAAATGATCAATTCATAGAAACGTTGACATTTGAACTATTTTGGATTAAGAAATGTCAATGTCCAGGTTCACAATCACTTGCGATGGGGGTGGCTTATCCGTCTTCGGAGACTCAGTGGTCGAAACCCAATTGGGGGTAGTAGTCCTGTTCCAACTTGGGGTAGTGGTCCAGTTCCAACTAGGAGTAGTTGTCTGGTTCCAACTTGGGGTAGTGGTCCAGTTCCAACTAGGGGTAGTGGTCCAGTTCCAACTAGGAGTAGTTGTCCAGTTCCAACTAGGGGTAGTGGTCCAGTTCCAACTAGGAGTAGTTGTCCAATTCCAACTTGGGGTAGTGGTCCAGTTCCAACTAGGAGTAGTTGTCCAGTTCCAACTAGGGGTAGTTGTCCGGTTCCAACTTGGGGTAGTGGTCCAGTTCCAGCTAGGAGTAGTTGTCCAATTCCAGCTAGGAGTAGTTGTCCAATTCATTGGGACTGGTCATCAGCTAGGAGTATTTGTCCAATTCCAACTTGGGGTAGTGGTCCAGTTCCAACTAGGGGTAGTTGTCCGGTTCCAACTAGGGGTAGTGGTCCGGTTCCAACTTGGGGTAGTGGTCCAGTTCCAGCTAGGAGTAGTTGTCCAATTCCAACTTGGGGTACTGGTCCAGTGCCAGCTAGGAGTATTTGTCCAATTCCAACTTGGGGTAGTGGTCCAGTTCCAACTAGGGGTAGTTGTCCGGTTCCAACTAGGGGTAGTGGTCCGGTTCCAACTTGGGGTAGTGGTCCAGTTCCAGCTAGGAGTAGTTGTCCAGTTCCAATTAGGGGTAGCTGTCCAGTTCCAGTTGGAGGCGGTGGTCCAGTTCAAATTAGCAGTTGTATTCCAATTCCAACTGGCGGTGGTCGATTTCCAACCAGAAGATGTGTGGTTCCATTGTGGAATAGTTGTAACATTTCGATTTGGAATTGTTTCATTGATGGGGAAGTAGAGTGGACGTTGCTTCGGGTCATTCTCGATTTTCTGGGTAACGCCTGCTTCGATAACGGTCTGAAAAATTTTGAATTATAAATTCATAGAGGATAATTTGTCAAATATTTATGATTGTCTCATATCCGTCCTATCATGGGAACAATATTCAGCAAATTAATGTAAAAATTTGGGTGAGACTTTTTCTATATGAACTTTCGAATTCATATCATCAATAATATCTCAATTTAATTTTGTTTCTTTGTTAAGTTCTCAAAAAATTCTGAGCAGTATCTGATTTGGAACACTTTGGATATTTTCTTCACCTTTCATTACTCCTGTCACTATGTCGAAATTATAATATCTCTTACAAAAAAAAATGGACTTTTTCGCGATGAAACCGATGAAATGATCATTGTTTGTATATGTTGATAATTATTTTCCATACTCACAAATAAAACCGCCAGTGCACATATGAACGATCTGAAATCCATTTTCGATGTCCGTAACTGTGGAATGATCACTTTTTATATGATCTCTCGATAGATCAATACAACCAAGGAATTAAGTTATTGACATTGCCAGCTTACTGTGATAAGATATTTCACCATATCATTCTCGTACATCACTGATTCATGTGACATATTGGTAGCTGATAAGAAAATTTTTTCAATTAGTAACAAAGGATATTCAAAATGGTGAATCATTTACAATACAGGTGATCCTGAGGATTTGGCATCTCCTCGAAATTTTTCGAGATATTCCTGAATGAAAAAACCTGAAGAAATATAATCTGTATTTAGCATGTATCTACACTGAAATCAGCTTTCAATCCCAGTTGTTTTGAAAAAAATCGAAATATATGAAACGAATATAGAGAATTCCAGGTTATATAGATACTTCCGTATTTTGGGGTATTTCTGTATTACTAGTAATATATTTGGGGAACTGATCTACTGATGACACCTTTTTTTAATTGGATATTTCTAAAAACCTCCACTGATAACTGTCGGCGCCAATCGTCATGAAATTATTATCGGTCGCTTTCCAACTGTATTTAAATAAAAAATCTACTATATTTTCAAAACTTTGAGAGCACTTTCAATTTTTAATAACAGTTATTCAGGGCAGGTATTTTTTATTCAATTCAGATATTGAATGGTGATGTGGAGTTTCAATCCAAGTTGCCAAACAAGTGCCCTAATATATATATGACTTATCCCAGCTTTGGTCATTATAGCTCATTCCTTTTCAATTTGTTTTTTCCTATATCTTTGAATTTGGGATTGTGTTTTCAGGTTATGTCAAGTTCAATTCAGACACATTGGATAAATATCTTAATAACGACGATGGAAGATAGTTATAAAGTTTATTTTTCAGTTGCAGATGATTCCACATTTGATTTTATAAACGTAATTTCCATATCATAAAAAAACCATACAGATATGCCAGAAGTTTAATTCATCGTATTCCTACCATACTCGTGGACCTGATTATCAATAAGAGCTTGATTATCATCCATCAGTATTCAATCGATTTAAGTGAATCAATAATACATGAATGTTCGTAGGTAGTTTGTTTTTCGGAAAAATATATGTTTTTGCAAGGCACAATTTTACAGACATGAACAACGATAATTATCTCAACTCAAAGTTTGAATAGTCCTATTTAGTATTTCAGGTAATTTTTTACATTTTGATGAAAGACTTGAAATGTGAAAAAATTAAATTGTGATTGTTTCCAAAATGATTCAATTGACTATGATTAAAGTAACCTGTTTTTTCCAATTATCCAATTTCATGTTCTATCCGATGAGAGAGTAGGAGCAAAACAATTTTTCAAATGGACATCTTGTTTGCACGTTTGAATAAAAATCCTCAAACGTAATAAAATATTTTTTTAAATTAGTAGTTGAGTTGACTCTATAACAATTACCCAATGGCATTGCATGTTCTGGCCTTTGCAGTTTGGCAATGAAAATATAATACAGTAAAAAAAACACCACTTAATTGCATATATTTTCTTTACAAGAATTAATACCGTAATATATACTGGGTGTAGACGGATTACTTGCTTTCATTCCTCACTATTCCCTAATAAAGAATTTGATTCGATGTTCAGCATAGAAAATTTTGACATATTTACCATATTTTTGGCACCTCATTTTCACGATGACCTCTTGATATCAAATATAAAACTCTATATTATTCAATTCATTAGGAATCTCAGGAGGTGTCTTTGTGTTTTACTTTGAGGGCCCACATGTATTTTTCGTAAATTTTATGATTATATGAGTACATTGAATGCTGAAATTGAGAAGTATACGCTCCAAGTAATTTATGTCTTTGCCGTTTTTTTTTTGATAAAATTGATGTTGTGAAATGATTCCTGTATTTAGTGTTATGCTGCAATAACCTACATGCTTATTCTTGGTTTTATCAGCTTATAACTGACTGGATTTGAGATTCGAGTTCACCGGTGGATTCCTCTAAAAAAACTCGATTGGTAGCAGTCCTCATAAATTTTTTGGTTCCCTTTTATATAGATATTAGTTTTTCTGGGAACATCAATATGGAAGAATCATCATGGATCGTCATGAAAGGAAAAATAAATGATATCCACATAAAATATTTTTCTTCTTCAGGTTAAACCCTGAATGTAAATAATGACAGATATCGTCCTATCATTTCATTGAGGTCTAGCCTAAATGCAGCTGTAAGAGATTTGGCGCATCAGTTTTAAACTTGATTACTCTCGTTTCGGACGTCCATCGTCTTGATGGATTCAAAGATTTTCACGACATTTCGAATGCTTGTATCTGCAATCGTCTTCAGGTGAAAACTGACAAGTTAAGGTGCTACTTACCAATTTATATGTCTGTCAGTGCAATCGTGCAAATATAATTCCAGCCATGTCAGTCCGGAATGCGTGTATACTTCCGTGGTGATGGCGTGCTTAATTCCGCCTATCCAGTCCTTTTCGAACCAATAACACCTTCAGTTTCCATGCGTTCTTGATCCAACGTTGGTTGATAAAAGCGTTTGGCTTCGATATAGGCAACCTTTTCGAACCAATAACGCCTTCAGTCAATCAAGCGTTGAGATCAAGAACGTTTGGAAACCACTAATTGCTCTTTCTGGCGGACTGCAGAGGCGCCAAATTCCACGCAGCACCACCACACCGTGCAGAATTACATGCACCACTGCACATGGCGGAATTACACGCACCGACAGACATATAAATTGCTGAGTAGCACCTAAACTTATCAGTATTCACCTGAGACGATTGCAGATACAAGCATTCGAAACGTCGTGAAAACCTTTTAAATCCATCGAGACTATGGACGCCCGAAACGAGAGTAATCAATATATGCTTTTATGGACTGCGACTGTTACTGTAACAACAATTGGGAATAGTGTGATAGTTTAATGTGTGCAATCAACAGGCAGAGTTAACGGTTACTCGAATACCTTGATAGTCCAAATAAGCATTCTCGCCCACTCAACTGCGACATTTTCTATGATTTATGTAACGACCCAATCGAATCTCGTGTCTTTCATGTTAGGAACTGATATGATATTATGCTGTTTCATAACAGGCAATCATCCGATTGAGCCATTGAAAAATTCAGCCCTTGTAAAGAGCTCTTTTCGAATTCCTGAATCTGAGTGAAAATTTGATGGATCATTTTCTTAAGTTATCAATGCGGGAAATATTTATTCATATTCGAATAATATAATTTGGATAGATTTTTCCGAATCAAGTATCGAAAATTTCAGTTTGAAATGATAACGATCAATCATGCACTATTTCATTGAAGAAATGAGTATTGACATACGTGAGTTATATTCAAACTCATATCCTGATACAATCGAAGAATAAATATTCCAGTATACCTTGTTTGAGTTGTTATAATCAATAATATGAAAAGAAAAACGATTTCGATTATTGTAACTGTCTGATTAGAATTATCTTTATGAATAAGCCCACCAGGATATGGATCTTTAGATAAGACTGAAGATCAAGTGCTCCATTGTAAAAGATATCAATGAGTGTTCCTAGAACAGAAGCACTTCAATTACACAGGCCTGCAAATTGTTATTTTTTGCCCTCCTCGAATGTTATAGCTGATTATGAGGTTCTTGACCTCCGGATTACGTCTGAAATCCATTTACTCCCATCGCATAAGGAATTTCCAAAATACTGAAATGAGTAAGGTTGGAGAGAAGTATTCAGAGTGCTTTTTTCGTTCTCAAAGCTAAGTTAAATTGAGTGCTTCCGGCTGTTTTGTTCTCGGAAGTCTATGGCCTTAATTTCAGAGTTTGTATTTGATTGATTTACATCATTTTGTTTTCAATATTCCTTACATTTGAGATAAAGGCTCTGATGATGGCAAACAGACGAAACTGAGCTTTGAAAACTGACATTTCAAAAGTAGATTTCTAGAATTCATTTATTGATCCTAGAAGTGCCATCTCAATGATCAAGATAACGAATCATTTCTCAGAAAAAATGTGATATAATATTACACAGAAATATTATATCACCTGTCTCAATTGAACTATATAATTCCATAAGAATATAAAGAAAATCAGATCCAAAACACTCTTGAAATTATAAAAAGCCACAAGCATCTGGACAGTACTTATTGGGTTCCAATGTCAAAACCACTTGAAAAAATTATAACTGATATTATTTATATGTGCGACTTCAATTCGAAGAAATCCAAAAAGTTCTGTCATGACATATATACATTTTCAATTTTTTTGTGTTGAGACTCTCTCAACAGGTAGTAAGTAGTTCTATCGAAATATGAAAATAGGTTTGTACTTTCTTGATATAAAATCCTTACATGTTGTTAACTATTTTTGAAATTACCGGGGTTTGTGGAACCTCTCCTTTCTTTCGTTATAATTTCTCTTGGGCGATTTTCTCTTGGAAACTTTGCTTGGATCATCCCGGTGAAATCTTGCACCTGACTTTTCACTTGCAGCTCCAAAGTTAACAGGAAAGTAGCTCAGATGACAATGAAGGAAATGAAGTTTGATACTTATAAGGCATCCTAATATTTGGGCATACCATTTATTAATTCTACATAATTTAAAATTGTATGGCTTTCCAACAAGTTTCGTCAATTCTATAGTGTTTCCTATCGAAGTTTCCATCTCTCAGCAGTTTTCTTACAACGGCGCCATGAATTTTTTCCAGTACATCTGAACTTGAACACTGTGATGCACGTTATTCCCATCAAATCATATTACAACTATACTAATGAAGTGAAGTTGAATTAATTTGCAAATGAAACGTTCAACATGTCGATTTCATCAGAATTCAAACAGAAATTTCCTTGGCTCGAGTGTTGATCATAAATCTAACTGTGCAGTCCGGACCTGATCATTCTGAGCTGTAGATTCACTGAACGATGAACTGCAAAAACTCACTTCAATATGAGAATCTCCTTGGGGAATCTCGGAAGTTATAGAAAGAAAAACACAAAACAAGCTGGAAGAACAGTATTTTGCGTAGAAACTTGGTAATGTGGCAGGGTGAATAGGCTTCTAATGACATGATTTTGTTGCATCCATCATTCAGGGGATATCTTGAAGATAATTGAGCTTGAAAAATACAGTTTTTGTACCTCATCGAAGTCAATTCATTCCCGATTATATTCATGCAAAATTATTTGAAAAAAATATATTACTACTTGATTTTTGTTTCACAACTCGATAATAAGACGGAATTCAGTCTTATTGGTGAACTTACAAATTTTTTTTTTTAAATATACGGTTTTATTCAGCTTGCCTCGTTTCTGTCTTGTCTGGGTCAAATCTAGTAATTGAAATTTTACCCCCTTCCTTTCGACCGATTGATTTGGAATTTGGTACACACCTTTAGTTCTGATGACAATACAATTATATATATTCAGAATCATTGTGAATCCAAGATGGCTGCCGCCACAAGATGGCGGATTACATATTTTTTACAACCCCTTCAATATGGATATCGAATGGAAGTGCTTGACTAGTAGAATACAGAGTAAGCTATAAAAATATTCCAAATCCAAGATGGCGTCCCAAACCAAAATGGCGAATTTCAGAGTTCAGACAGTCAAACTCCCTCAATATGGATATCGAATGAAAAGGCTTGACTAGTAGAATACAGTACACTATGAAAAATTCCAAATCCAAGATGGCGTCTGAAACAGAATGGCGGATCATAGAGTTTAGACAATCAATACAACCCCCTCAATATGGAAATCAAATGAGAGGGCTACTAGTAGAATACAGTACACCATGAAAAAAAAAATGGTGGATCATAGAGTTCAGACAGTCATACTTCAAACTGAATCTAGGTATCTAATCAAACCAAAAGACATTGTCAACTTAGAATCGTGATTCAAGCATGAATCCCTCACTCAAGTCAAGATTTCGTATCGAGTCGAGGACTGTGTGGCGTTAGGGTGGCTTAAAATGATATGTCGTCAGCGTTTTCTCTTCAAGACTTGGGCACATCTTGTTGTATAGAAGCCTTGCTCCTCTATTGCACCCCTGGGTGTGTCGACCCTTATAATGTCCATTACTCGTATTTTTATTTTATTTTCAAGTTGAACGGTTTTATTCTGAAGAATCATAATAAAGATGCAGATTATATACTGAAAGCAGAAAAATAATTAGGTAGGTACCAGGTACAACTCATTACACCACTCCTCCTCATCACTATGGGGCATTGATCAGACTAAAATAGAAATCGTGGGGCGTAATGCAACCTGAGTAAATATGTAAATGATCGTTCTGTGATGTGCAAAGAATATTTCGTTCCATCCTTATATATTCAGTCGAATCAATTCACACTATAACGCCCCCAGCGAATAAACCGACGCTGAGTCAATAGTCACTGCTTAATTAAAGAATCCTGTAGTCACTCTTTACTGATATATAACAAATTCACGTATGTGAATGGATTGGTTTGTTCTTCCCATGAGTACCTTTGGATAAAAAACAGGTGGTGTTGAAAAAAACATAAAAACTGTGATCGAGAACTGAGGAGTATCGCTCTCTTGATTTTTGGCTTTCAAAACGGGTGTGTTGGATAGACTCCTACCTCTTCGGGTAATTACCTGAATAATTGAATCTCTAATTTGGTTGAGTATATCTATTATTGCTTATTGAATAGCTTATTCAATAATCCATTTTTCGTTTACCTGAGATTATATCTGTGCAGATAGTATCATCCTATGGCGTGTGTTGGAGAATTTATAAATTTCTTCATCCGTGAGGTTTCGAACTGCCCAATTTGCCTTTTTTCGATTACAATATCTTTTAACGTATTTTTGTATTTGAATAATTTCCACGTAATTTCCATAGAACCTTCGGGTATGGATTTTGGGTTATAAAAAAAATCCTTTAGATTTTAGTTAACAAGTCTTGCTCGACTTTTTGCTTATCACGGATTTTATTGCGTTGATTTGAATTCAATAACATTTTATTTTTTTCAAAGATTAAAATTGTCCATACTTTCAGTACATGTTTAAAAGGCTCACGTAGAATCTTGCAACCAGAGTTCAATGTTTATTTTGGTGAAGACAGTTTCTACACGTATGAAACTTTCAGATATCAAATGAGTGGTAACAACTCCAGGAGACAATGCCTACCTTCCTGACCGAGGCTATATGATTATTACCAGGAGATCTCCAAGGGCGAAGGGCTGAGTTGATTAGTCTGTGATATCTACGGACTATACTTCTCAGAGGACGATTCCCAGGTGAGCATTTGTTTATTTATTATTCTAATTTTGTTGGGATTATAATATAATTTATCTCTGGGAAATAATGCTTTAACCTGAGTGAATTTTTTTTTTATTTGTCAAGAGTACTCAATCTCATAGTGTTGTTCGTGCTATCTTTGCCTGCATAACGTATCGATGAAATTTTTAATTTCATGATTATATCTTTGAATATATTACACATATATTTGTATGTCAGGGTAGATTGCTATATATCGGGCATTTCTTCTGTTGGAAGAATTCTCTTAACTTTTATCTTTATTTGAGAGTTTTCTTGTGGTCACTTTCAAGAAGTGTGATCACAATCTCAGTATTGTTAAAGAACACTACACTTTTTCTCTGAAAAATCACCAAAATATTTTGACTTTGAAATACTATACTTGTTCTCTGGAAAGTTTTCAAGAATATTTTTTTTATCGAACACTATACCTCTTATGTGTAAACAAGGCTTAGCCCTCGTTCTCGAAATATCTTCATACCTCTATTTTTGTGGATATTAATTTTCTGTTCAACTACCTTTCACTAGTTTTCACTTTGTACCCTTCTAGTACAACTCAATAATTCATCAAAGCTTATGCCCTTTCTGAATATTGAAATAATTCATTGAAATTTTTTTGGTTAGGTTTTTAATGGCTCAGAATTATTTCACAATAATTGTTAATTTTTTTAGATTTAAACAAACCAACCAACAGTTATTTCCTGTTATAGATTTTGATAAATATTTTTATTTCTGTTTGAAGAAAATTGTATTTATGGTTTTTTTTTCCTGTTATAGATTAATGATCAATATATCAATTTTCTGCGTAAGAAATTTATCTTTATTGTAACTTATATTTGTACGAACTGGTTTAATTTTCTTTACCACTATTTTTGGGGCTATTGAATTAGAATTTGAAACATCCTTTGAGGTTCGAAGGATATCTTTTGCTCTCCCAAAATTGTAACTATTTCCTGATTCCCATTGTCTTATTCGCATGAATGTACCACTGAGGGAAGCACTGAAGGAAGCATAATACGGAGGACAGAAGGACTGCTAACTAAGGAGGTCACACAGCAATCATATATCACACTCACGAGGGAGCTTATACAGGGTGTCTCAATCAATACGACCACCCCTCTAAGATCCGATTGTCAGCACTGTGCTGAGATCATCACCGAATATACAAGCCTTCTGCGTTTCGTTCACCGAAGACCATCTTCAGCCAATCCAAACGTAGCGAGTACCTCAGGTAGTAAAATACCAACGCCCAACTGCTGGAATCAGAGTTTTTGTAAATGTTCAAATTTCAATTAATTAATACTCCATTTGGGATTATTTTTTTAACCATTACATTTGTTTACACATAAATCCAGCTTATATTTCATTGTTATTGTTATTCAATTATTCTCCCTTTTTGTACAACAGAAATAAAATGTTAGTTCCTATATCTCTATTTTGCCTTCCCATACAAGCTAGGTAACATTTTTTATTTTATATATTTTCTTACCTTGACTGTTGTCTTTGCCAGTCTGATGAATAATTTTGCTAGTGGCCAATCTGAAAAAACTAGTGAAAGTCGTTAATTGCACCTTAGTCACGACCTTACCGATTCACACTGAGCAGTCTATCGGCCAAGTGATTTTCACTCCTTACAATTTCAATCAGATTATTCAAATTTGTGATCTGAAGAAAAAAGAGTGTTGCAGATGTCGCACGATGATAGTGACGGATTTACTTTTACACACATTTTGCATAAGTTGTCATTGAGAAGATGCAACCAAAGCATATAATGATATGAGCGGTTGGCTGTCGATAATAGAAATTCGACGCGCCCCACGATTTTATTTTAGTCTGATCAATGCCCTATATTGATGGAGAGTAAAGTGGTGACTTGTACCTGGTACCTGCCTAATTATTTTTCAGCTTTTAGTACATTATCTGCATTATTATTATATTTCTTCACACTAAAACCGTTTAACTTAAAGAAACTTATTTTTACGTGACGATACCAATGACATAATAAAGATAGACTCTCTTATTTATACTTCTCACTGCGTCTACAGTCTAAGCTCAATGTTTATAATCGTTTGTTTGTCGGAATACGATTACCAAGTGAATCGAAAACTCGCAAAAGCTGAGTTTCTGTTCAATCTTTCAATCAAGCTGAGTTCTGAAGCAAACTGTCTGCTTTGTTCTTGATTCAAGATAAATCGATCAACAAACAGATAGTATCATCTCCAATGTAACTGAAGGCTCAGAATTGGTGAAACATGCGTTTCTGACACCTCACAAAAGCGTGAATTCGCGAAGCTTATGGTATATCACTTGGGAAGCTATTTTATTTTGGTATTCGAGGGCTCTCTCTAGATTTTATGATTCTTACTCATGTGGCGAATTATGACAAATCAGATTTTAATAAAATCATACATGGGTTGCCTTGAGATTCGTACGATCGACTCTATTTATATATATATTTATATATATATATATATATATATATATATATATATATATATATATATATATATATATATAGAAATATATATATATATATATATATATATAGAAATATATATATATATATACATATATATACATATATATATATATATAAATATATATATATATATATAAATATATGAATAATATTCATCGTGAAGCTCTGTTTAACACGACTTAGACCAATGTGGTTGTTGATCAATTCATCTTGAATCCAGAACAAAGCATAAAGTTTGCTTAAAGGTAAGATGATTAGACTTTCCTCAACCGGACACTATCATTATCAAGAAGAAATCCAATTAGATTAGTATTTGAGATCATCTGAACACAACCAATCAGAACAATATACACTGAAAAAAATTGACAGTTCATGTATTAAATTTTGTTATTTTTTGTCATGTCACACAAATCACCCAATCATATCAACATTCAACTGACCACAACAGTCCGGGTTGTTTTCAGTCACTATGACACCAAGACTTCAATCATGACACCAAAACTTTGACAGCTCCGTGCAAACTTCTACAAGAGAAGTACTACAATGAGCATAAGATTATGATTGACCCGTTTCTGTTGCGAATTATTCAATTTTTTTGTCAAAAAAGTTTCTGACCGAATTTCCTTCGGACATTGACAAATGCCACATAATTTTATTTCAATCAAAAGTACGTTGACTTTGGTAACAGCTCTACGCCTTCGGCGTTACCAAGGAAACTTGCTTTCGATTGACATAAAATTATCTCATCCTAGAGATATTATAGCTGAAAACAGATTCCATGGGCTGCTCTCTCTCTCTATTACGTTATGGATTTTGGAGGATTGGGCTGTGAACATGAGAAAGAAAATATGATACATAGTTTGAAGAAGCTACAATCAAAACCATTTGGAACCTAATAAGTAAGCTTTTACAAAAAAAATATTATAAAGAAATGAGAGTTATTGTTGACCCGTTCAAAAGTGTTGTATTTCAACAAGCGTGAGTTGCTCGCGATTATATATGATGGAAACTGGGGTCCGTGTGGAAGGATACAAAGTTTAGCAGCATTGAGTTCAGTAGAAATAACCAAAATGATAAATTTGTGGGATGAAAACACCCCTGAACAGAAATTCTATTATGTAGTAGTATTTTGAAAAAAATCGAGTTGTTTTCAGCAAGGCATGCCAAGGTGGTTCCTAGAATTTGTACAGAAAGCAAATTTTTGTAGAAAAAAATGATGACAACGTTTGTCCTGTCAGATTATTCACAAAATGAATGTCAAAAAGGGACCCAAATATTACAGACTATTCGTAAAAACCAATAGAAGAAATATGATTCAAAATTCGACAAATTAGTTTGCTGAAGCAATTGGCTTGAATACTAAGGAAAAACAAGAGCGAGAGCTCATGAAAATTACGGGTCATAACAATGCCGCCATGTGTTAGAGATTTCAAGAATATGGAAAATCTTTACAAGAAATTCCCCAAATTCTCACAGTAGTCTTGCATATGTCGGGATCGGGATCATCCCAAAGGGTTTGAGATTAAAAATGGTATACCAAAGAATAATCGGAAGAGCATGCCACGCAATGGTAAGAGAACGAATACAGTTTCACAGGAAAAACAAGGTCAATTTACAATTTTTTATCAATAACCTGGAACAGTTCATGAAACAAAATCTGATACAAAATGACTATGAATACTTGCACCACTGTATTCACAATTTCTACAACTCTTACAATCGAAAGAGAAACACACTACATATGAACAAATTCCACAAATTATTGGCAGAGAAACAAATACACCCACAACATATATCAAACAATAAAACTTTTTCTGAAAAAACTGTAATAAACGACCCCGCACCATCCCTAAGGAAAATGGCTTTCGGTTAAATTGCCTGAATTTTTTATATGTTGTAGATTTTGACTTTTCCGGCAAAAGTGTCCATGGGCACTGAAAAATACCATGCCTCAATGATGTACAATGTTACGTTGATCTCGTTTCCATTATACTTTTTCGTTTTGTGCTCTATAACAGGTTGAACAAAAAAATCCAATTCGATTAATTTTGAACCAACCCGTGTGAGTTCTCTGATGAAAATTGAAGATTCAATTTAGCCTGGATTAACTCCCTTAATCTGTATCGAAGTCAATCGATATAATTTTTTTTATTTACAGGGTGGTTAGAAAATAGGGGTACGTTAACCGCTCGTTCTTTAGTTCGGATAGGGGAGAGTATGTCATATATATATATATATATATATATATATATATATATATATTATATATATATATATTATATATATATATATATATATATATATATATATATATATATATATATATATATATATATATATATATATATATATATATATATATATATATATATATATATATATATATATATATATTTATATATATATATATATATATATATATATATATATATATATATATATATATATATATATATATATATATATATATATATATATATTTATATATATATATATATATATATATATATTTATATATATATATATCAAACATCCCTCAATGTAAGGAACGTCGTATAGTTATTCCATGTATACAGGGCGAGTAAAAAGATACAGTCCAAGTTTCTTAGAAAAATTCTTTTTTTTTCTATAAATGCCCTGTATTTCGAGGGAAAATCGGTTAATTATTGATCCCCCTATACTCCAGGAGAGTGGGTTATTCTCATGCAATTCTTTTTGTTGAAAAATATTCGGTATAGATTAGTGTGGTATCCATTCCAAAAATGCAATACCTTATATATGGTCAATGAAATGTCTTTCATTTGAAAGCCCTTTTTCCAAAGAAACTAGAGAAAATTGAACTGTATCAGAGGTAATAACCCTCTCAAGGTTGGAACTAATTTCCCATTGTTTGAAAGCCAATTCAATTTGAATGGTGGGGGTATTATACCTCCGAAAATTCTACAAGAAAGTCCGCGATAGTAAAACATCTACGTTTTGGGAATATTTATTCAATAAACTAATTTTGAAATATATTTCAATATATTTTACACAACAAATATGAATAGGTATGAATAAAAAACTTTTAAAGACAAGCTTTTATCGAAATGCGCTAAAAAGAACAAAAAACTTTAGGATTATCATATTATTCTGTGAGTAATAGATTCAAGAACTTGTCTAATGAATTCATATTTGTATTCAAACTGAAAACATTGCGCGGCAAGCTTTTGAATCTGTTACTCTCAGAATAGCGTGACACCTCTGATGAAATTACTTTTTCCTTTGTAGTGCAATTTCATAAGATATTGTCTTTAAAATGTTTTTTTAGTTATTTATTATTAAATTTTTTATTATATTTGACAAAACAAAACAGATTTCTGACCCCAAAAATTCTTACATACCAATTTTGAATGGTATCACATCATAATTCACAAAACTCGTTCGCCATTTTGAAGCCATTATGAATTTTCTAATTTGGACAAGAAAAGCATGATTTCTGATTCCAAATATCCATTTTGATAAGAATCCCGCCATAAATTCCTCGGCACATTTTGGCTGCCCACTTATTTTTTATATGAAAATGTCATAATGCATTGTCACCAGAATGATGAAAACCTGCCAAATTCAAGTCGATTGGACAGACAGACAGAAACCGAACAAATGAAAGTTTGTAAAAAACACTTTTTACATTTAGTAGTTAGAAAATGAAATATTGTGAGAAATGTTCGTGCTTTATAAATAATTTATAATAATGATAATTATTATATAGTTATATAGAAAGCTTCTGTGCGAATGGAGAATATATATCAATTCGGAAAAGATTAATTTTGGAAGAACAATGAAAATTCTCAAATCAACAATTTCATAACGTTCAGAAAAATTATAATTGTTTTTTAAGACATTTCATCTAGTTTCCTCTGAAAATGATAGACACTCCGATAACCCGTTTCTGTATTTTTTTGGGAATGACACTAATATTTTCTCCAGTATATATGACTATCCACGAAATACGACCAAATTAGAGACAGATTTCCGAAACTCTACTTTTTTATCGTGATACCTAGTTAATGGGCAGTAGAACAACTGATTATCGGAGAATACATTTGGAATATTAGGGAAACTTGTTTAACGTATTTTCTCCATCTATTTTCTCCATACAGAGGATACCACTAAAAACGCACCGGCAACTCTACCTCTGGGGTGGGGTGGAAACGAGTTAATTCATATCGAAAACTTTGAAAATCCAAAAAATTGCATGAGATTCATTGATTTCTAATACATCAGTTCGAACTACATTGCATTTTTCATCACGTAGAGTTGTTAAAAAAAACATTTCTGTTTTCGATAGAATATATGGGTATCAATAAAATCCGAACATTCAACAGTATGTAGTCGACAAACGAGTCCGGAGACCTATGCTGATATTAATGACAATATATCGGACCCCTCAAATCGTACATTATATAAAAAATTCAAGAATATTAACCAATTTTTTCTCGAAATACAGGGTATGCATTGAATAAAAACGCATTTTTCTAAGAAACTTGGACTGTATCTTTTTACTCACCCTGTGTACATGGAATTACTGTACGACGTTCTCAACATTGAAGGATGTTTGATATATATATATATATATATATATATATATATATATATATATATATATGACATGCTCTCCCCTATCCGAACATAGAAACGAGGGGTTAACGTACACCTATTTTCGAACCAAATGTCAACTAACTTCGATCCAGATTAAGGGAGTTCATCCAGGCTAAATTAAATCTTCAATTTTCATCAGAGAACTCACACTGGTTGGTTTAAAATTATTCGAATTGGATTTTTTTTGTTCACCCTGTTTTAGAGCACAAGACGAAAAAGTATAATGGAAACGAGATCAACGTGACATTGTACATCATTGAGGCATGGTATTCCCAGAATAAATAGGCGTTTTGTCAATTATCGGAATGGTAAAAAATTCTGAGCAGAGAGCTTCACTTTTAATTTTTCAAACCCTGTATTTCGAAAACTAGTCAGTTGATTTTTCAGTGCCCATGGACACTTTTGCCGAAAAAGTCAAAATCTACAACATACCAAATTCAGGTAATTTAACCGAAAGCCATTTTCCATGAGGATGGTGCGGGGTCGTTTGTCATCAAGAAACTTAGACATTCACGAAGGGACTGAACTTCGCAATTGCACCCGAAATGGTTCCAACGCTAGAAATGATCACTGTCATCGAAGCAACAGCCCAACGTTTACCACCTGAAATAGCAGGTGATTACAGATCTGACTGCAAAAACGCACTAACACAACCTTATCATCCTAGCACACAAAAATGATGGTTGGAAATACCTTCCCAATTGGAATTCCCCAAAGGAACCTTAAAATTAAAAAACAAATGATCTCAAAACAAACAACAATCATGACACTACCATATCAGTAGACAAAGTACACAAAATCTCAACAAAATCCAACCCCATAAATAGAAAGCAAAATATACACTTTAGCTAAACACAAAAGCATACTCACGAAAACAAAATGCAGAGACAAAAACTTCACAAAAACTTGCTAGATACCTACTCAACATTCTGAAACCACTATCTGGAAATAGAAAAAGTTTCATAAGGAATACTCACTTTCTAGAGAAATTGAATGATTTACAAATTCAAGATAGAGATCTCCTAGTGAGTTTTGATGTCGAAAGTTTGTTTACCAATGTCCCTATCAATAAAACTCTGGAAATCCTGTAAAAAACATTGGAAAATGACACATTATTGAAGGCAAGAACAAAACATTAGTCATGGAATTACTCAAACTATGTACAGAAAAAAGATATTTCAGATTCAAGAACGAATTTTATCAACAAGAGTTTGGTATGGCGATGGGTCCTCCTTTGTCACCCATTTTAAATAACATTTCCATGGAATACTTTGAAGAATCCTTCGTTGAAACTTTCCACAATGGTCCAAAAGTATGGTGGAAATACGTGGATGATGTTTTTGCTCTCTGATTCGGAGTGAAGAAGAATTAGAAAAAATATTGGATCTTATAAACGGTCAAGAATCGACCATCAAATTTACGTCAGAAGCAGAACAAAATAACCAATTTCCCTTAGATGTCATGATCAAAAATCGTCATCCCGAATGAAAACATCTGTACACAGAAAAAGACACATACCAATCGATATCTACACTACAACTCAAACCATCATGCCAGTGTGAAAAAAGACATAGTTAAATTGCTCTATAATCGAGCCCAGTTTGCAATTCCATCCAGAATCTACAGGAAGAAATAAACCTTATAAAATCTGTTCTCAGGGAAAATGCATATCCGGATCAGTTTGTGGAAAAACAATCACTGACATTGAAAACAACAATTCCCCCAACAACCAATTAACACAACCAACAGGAATACCTAGAACAACAAACACACCGAGATCTATACTTACATAAAAAAAAAACAAAAAACACAGAAGAAAGTACCAAAATCTGTGTTTACATACAACAAACCTTGTTCGTGTGGTGATAGTTATATAGGGAAACGTCAAGACCATTAGAAGTGCGCCAAAGTGAACATCAGAAATCGACAAATAACCGGCTCTAAAAATTGCAGAACATATCCTCACATCCAATGGCGATCATACGATTGAATGGAATAGGACGAGAATCTTGATGAAAAAACCAAATCAAGGGAGGAGAAAATTGAAAAAAACGCCTTTTTTTCCAAAACAACTGCTTTTCAAAAAATTCTTTCGAAATGATACCATACATGGTTACCTCTACTTAGAGAGGAAGTAGGAAATGGCAGAATGCTGATAAACTGATATGAACAACACCCCATCCCATGAGCAATACGTCATTTTCAAATTTTTTGGCAGATCTCAATTTGACCTAAGTCGTTTGGAAGAGCAAAAAAGACTCTGCTAGAGTAAAAACAGATTATTCAAACAATTGAAGGAGGCTCAGAAGATCTTTAGATCGGGGCAGATATAGTCCCCGAAACGTCAATCAGAAACTATATGGAGAAGTATCTTTTTGAATTTTTACAATTTTTTTTGACAGGCAAATTCAGAATACAAGTTACTGACTAATTGAATAATTTGGTAAACGCAGTAACTTATCAGGGTGAACTAATTAGTTTACCCTTTCTACACTTGTATAGATTTTCCTGATTATATTTCAATTTTCAGATTGTGGAAGGTTACCCAAAAAAACATGTCAAGAAACGTTGTTCTTCCACAAAAAATCACATCCATTCAACACTTACTCAAATATTGACGAAAAACATTTAATCAAATTATTAACAACAATACATCAGTTATAGGAACTAACAAGTCTGGATCTTCGATTAACTTTTCTAATTGTTCTTTTGTTAATTGCACCCTTGCCTATTTTTGTTGCTTTTTTTTTCTATAATAGGCAAACGATTTTCTATCCGAATAACCCTCGAACACTGCTCAAAGATTTTATAACAACTTTCTCAAGCTTGTTGTTTATAGGCAACATGCTTTCGAAATCTGTTATACAATTCTTTGAACAATTATCAATGTCCTTGGGTTACTACTACTATAGAGAAATCATAGAAATTGGTTGAATTCATCGATTTCTGAGCCGACACCAACTCTAGTATCCACAGTCGCGCATAAAAAGTTTTACTTCGAAATTCTCAGTTATCTGGTCCTGTTGGGAAAATTATTACTTTTCTCGATACATTACTGCTTTTCAGAATGAAGGATTTGCCCTTCAAAAACAGATAACTGATATTTTTCACTTTCAGGAGAAGAGAACACCCATAATTTTAATGAATACCCCATCATGTTTCAAAAGGAAGAAGTAGGGATGTGTGTACGGGTCAGAACCAATAGTGAAAAAATTTTGTATTTCTTGCAATTTATTTTATCGCAGAGCGCTTTCGACCTATACGGTCATTTTCAGTGCCTTCCTGCAAAGTAAGCGAATGATGGATGATTTTATTTATCAGTTGTTTGATGATTGTTAGGTTTCAAGTTATTGTCAAAATATCACTTACTCGTTAGGCAAGAACAAGGACAGCCAATAAATAATGACATTCACAAGCTCAAAATGTATAAAAATGTAAACAGTGAACATGTAAAAGTTGAAGTGTACATGCTGATCTAACCAAATTGTTGATTTTGTTGTGGAATTCTGAAGACATTTCCGAAAAATTGATGGACATTCGAGAGTACCTAACTTTACTTCAAACGTCTGTGAAGTGGAATGGAGGATCTGTTGAAATTTTCTTTCATATTCAGTTAGAGGTTGTTGTTGACTAATTCATTTTCAAGTGTAGGTCCTCAAGGAAATCCAAACTATTTTAGTTCTTTGATGTTATCTCATCTAAAATCTGCGAATTAATACTGGGGCTGAAGTTATGCTTATTAACTTCCGGTGATGGCCAAACGAGGAATGTTCATGTTTATTCAAGTGCTCATTTATGCGGACATTCAGAGGTCTACAAGTTTTACAGACATATGTTGCATTACAATCAGCACAGCACAATTTGTAGATAGGCCAATCAATAGAGTTTTTCTGCTCTATTGATTCTGTGACAAAAATACTACCAGGAAACCGACTGTGCCATCATACAAAAGACGGTCCGTAGTTATATCCTGTTATGTTTTTTACTCCCAACTGTCATTGCTAAATTTGTTATAAACATTTAAAAGCATTTTTTTTATCGTTTTT